>CAKXYN010000359.1:0-280274 GCA_935064755.1 Tragelaphus eurycerus | reverse complement strand
CTGCCTTTAGCTGCTTTATATTATCCATAATGATTACCCATCACACTTTACTTTTTCTTTACTCAGTTGGTAGACCCTTTATAAACAATGCCATGAGGTTTTCAGATCAGAGATCAGATCAGATCAGATCAGTCGCTCAGTCGTGTCCGACTCTTTGCGACCCCATGAACCGCAGCACGCCAGGCCTCCCTGTCCATCACCAGCTCCCGGAGGTCACCCAGACTCATACCCATCGAGTCAGTGATGCCATCCAGCCATCTCATCCTCTGTTGTTCCCTTCTCCTCCTGCCCTCAATCCCTCCCAGCATCAGAGTCTTCTCCAATGAGTCAACTCTTCACATGAGGTGGCCAAAATACTGGAGTTTCAGCTTTAGCATCATTCCTTCTAAAGAAATTCCAGGATTGATCTCCTTCAGAATGGACTGGTTGGATCTCCTTGCAGTCCAAGGGACTCTCAAGAGTCTTCTCCAACACCACAGTTCAAAAGCATCAATTCTTCAGCGCTCAGCCTTCTTCACAGTCCAGCTCTCACATCCATACATGACCACAGGAAAGACCATAGCCTTGACTAGGCGAACCTTTGTTGGTAAAGTAATGTCTCTGCTTTTGAATATGCTATCTAGGTTGGTCATAACTTTCCTTCCAAGGAGTAAGCATCTTTTAATTTCATGACTGCAGTCACCATCTGCAGTGATTTTGGAGCCCAGAAAAACAAAGTCTGACACTGTTTCCACTGTTTCTCCGTCTATTTCCCATGTAGTGATGGGACCAGATGCCATGATCTTCGTTTTCTGAATGTTGAGCTTTAAGCCAACCTTTTCACTCTCCACTTTCACTTTCATCAAGAGGCTTTTTAGCCCCTCTTCACTTTCTGCCATAAGAGTCGTGTCATCTGCATATCTGAGGTGATTGATATTTCTCCCAGCAATCTTGATTCCAACTTGTGTTTCTTCCAGTCCAGCATTTCTCATGATGTACTCTGCATATAAGTTAAATAAACATGGTGACAATATGCAGCCTTGACGTACTCCTTTTCCTATTTGGAGCCAGTCTGTTGTTCCATGACCAGTTCTAACTGTTGCTTCCTGACCTGCATACAGATTTCTTAAGGGGCAGATCAGGTGGTCTGGTATTCCCATCTCTTTCAGAATTTTCCTCAGTTTATTGTGATCTACACAGTCAAAGGCTTTGGCATAGTCAAGAAAGCAGAAATAGATGTTTTTCTGGAACTCTCTTGCTTTTTCCATGATCCAGCGGATGTTGGCAGTTTGATCTCTGGTTCCTCTGCCTTTTCTAAAACCAGCTTGAACATCAGGAAGTTCACGGTTCACATATTGCTGAAGCCTGGCTTGGAGAATTTTGAGCAGTACTTTACTAGCGTGTGAGATGAGTGCAATTGTGCGGTAGTTTGAGCACTCTTTGGCATTGCCTTTCTTTGGGACTGGGATGAAAGCTGACCTTTTCCAATCTTGTGGCCACTGCTGAGTTTTCCAAATTTGCTGGCATATTGAGTGCAGCACTTTTACAGCATCATCTTTCAGGACTTGGAATAGCTCCACTGGAATTCCATCACCTCCACTAGCTTTGTTCGTAGTGATGCTTTCTAAGGCCCATTTGACTTCACATTCCAAGATGTCTGGCTCTAGGTCAGTGATCACATCATCATGATTATCTGGGTCTTGAAACTCTTTTTTGTACAGTTCTTCTGTGTATTCCTGCCACGTCTTCTTAATATCTTCTGCTTCTGTTAGGTCCACACCATCTCTGTCCTTTATCGTGCCCATCTTTGCATGAAATGTTCCTTTGGTATCTCTGATTTTCTTGAAGAGATCCCTAGTCTTTCCCATTCTGTTGTTTTCCTCTATTTCTTTGCATTGATCACTGAAGAAGGCTTTCTTATCTCTTCTTGCTATTCTTTGGAACTCTGCATTCAGATGTTTATATCTTTCCTTTTCTCCTTTGCTTTTCGCTTCTCTTCTTTTCACAGTTATTTGTAAGGCCTCCCCAGACAGCCATTTTGCTTTTTTGCATTTCTTTTCCATGGGGATGGTCTTGATCCCTGTCTCCTGTACAATGTCACGAACCTCATTCCATAGTTCATCAGGCACTCTATCTATCAGATCTAGGCCCTTAAATCTATTTCTCACTTCCACTGTATAATCGGTGAGGAATATCCTTGCACAGTTAGATTCCTTATGAATTTGAGCAAAAATATCTCTGGACTCTATCCCTGGAGTGTTATTTCTCAGTCAAAAGGCAAATGGAAATTGAATTTCTAAAGTATATCAGATAATGTTTTTGAACACCTGTTAAGCCTCCTGTGAGCAGTGCTTGAGGATCTATCTCATTTTCATATGTTAAATCTAGAGGTAACCCAATTTTTAAAACTTTTTGAAATCTGATGGATATAATCTGACATAGTCTAAAGCCAATGAATGAGTTTAAGAATGTCTTTATGTTTTGGTTATCCATCTGTGTTTTCCTGTCTACAAATTTCTTGTTCATTTCTTTGCCTATTTTCAACTGAGTTTCTGTCTTTTTATTATTCATATCAGTAGCTTACTTATAAAATAGTCTATTTTATGTATTAGAATTTATTTTACCTATTTTCTATTGTTGAATATTTTGATTGGATCAGTCTGTTGCCACTTTAAATAATGGTGTGATGAGTATTCTAGTACATTTGTATACATCTCTATTTAGTTCTTATACACTATTAAAAAAACAGAAATACAAGAGATTCAACTGTATAAATTTATTTAAAGTGTCAGATAGGTCATAAGGAATCCATTTGTTTCAGTTTTGCACAGTGTATGAGATTGCCTATTTCTATTGCTCTGAACTCTTGCCAGCCTTGAGCATTATCTTTATCTGACTAATTACTTATTGTTCAGATAGTATCTGGGAATTTCAGTGAACAGTTTTTCAGTAACTAATGCATTGTATACATGTGCTATAAAACTTTATGTCTCTAGTCACTTACCAGTACTATAGTGCTTTACTTATTTTAATTTTAAGATTTGCTTTTGTATACTATAGAGGTAGTCTGCCTTATTACTTTTTTTTTTTTTTCAAAATTTCCCTGTATATTCTTGCCTCTTTATTTTTCCATTTGAACTTTAGAATTATTTTTTCTAGTCTTCTCTCACAAAATTTAGTGAGTTTTGCTTTGTTTTTGGGTTCAGTTGAATTTATAGATTACTTTAGAAAGGATTGTATCTTTATGATTTGAGTTTTCCTATTCAATACAGTGATACCCCTTTAAACTAGTTGAAGTCCACTTTTATATCTTTTAAGACCATTTCAGTTTGCTTCATGTAGATCCTGCATATTTCTTACATGGTTCATTCCTGGGTACAGTGTTTTGTTTTTAAGAGAAGGAGTTGCAGTATTAAATAGGATTTATTTCTCCACTTTAACTTCTAACCTGTTGGCATAGTGTATGAAGACTATCGATTCCTTGTATTACTTGTACAATCTGCCTCTTTATTTAATTCTCTTACTGTTTGTAATTGTTTTCCAGTTTATTTACTTATAATCTCATTGTTTGCATGATGTCCTCTGTAATTTTAACTCCTTTCCATTTTTTTTGTATCTCTAGTTTTTGTACTTCCTAATTGCAATTTTCATCCTCCAGAGCAATGTCAAATAATAATAAAATAATAATGGTGGCTATGAACTGCTTACCATTTCTGTCCTTTATCGAGCCCATTTTTGCATGAAATGTTCCTTTGATATCTCTGATTTTCTTGAATAGATCCCTAGTGTTTCCCATTCTGTTGTTTTCCTCTATTTCTTTGCATTGATCACTGAAGAAGGCTTTCTTATCTCTTCTTGCTATTCTTTGGAACTCTGCATTCAGATGTTTATATCTTTCCTTTTCTCCTTTGCTTTTCACTTCTCTTCTTTTCACAGCTATTTGCAAGGCCTCCCCAGACAGCCATTTGCTTTTTTGCATTTCTTTTCCATGGGGATGGTCTTGATCCCTGTCTCCTGTACAATGTCACGAACCTCATTCCATAGATCATCAGGCACTCTATCTATCAGATCTAGGCCCTTAAATCTATTTCTCACTTCCACTGTGTAATCATAAGGGATTTGATTTAGGTCATACCTGAATGGTCTAGTCGTTTTCCCTACTTTCTTCAATTTCAGTCTGAATTTGGCAATAAGGAGTTCATGGTCTGAGCCACAGTCAGCTCCTGGTCTTGTTTTTGCTGATTGTATAGAGCTTCTCCATCTTTGGCTGCAAAGAATATAATCAATCTGATTTCGGTGTTGACCATCTGGTGATGTCCATGTATAGAGTCTTCTCTTGTGTTGTTGGAAGAGGGTATTTGCTATGACCAATGCAATTTCTTGGCAAAACTCTATTAGTCTTTGCCCTGCTTCATTCCATATTCCAAGGCCAAATTTGCCTGTTACTCCAGGTGTTTCTTGACTTCCTACTTTTGCATTCCAGTCCCCTATAATGAAAAGGACATCTTTTTTGGGTGTTAGTTCTAAAAGGTCTTGTAGGTCTTCATAGAACTGTTCAACTTCAGCTTCTTCAGCGTTACTGGTTGGGGCATAGACTTGGATTACTGTGACATTGAATGGTTTGCCTTGGAAATGGACAGAGATCATTCTGTCATTTTTGAGATTGCATCCAAGTACTGCGTTTCGGACTCTTTTGTTGACCATGATGGCCACTCCATGTTTTCTGAGGGATTCCTGCCCGCAGTAGTAGATATAATGGTCCTCTGAGTTAAATTCACCCATTCCAGTCCATTTTAGTTCGCTAATTCCTAGAATGTCAACATTCACTCTTGCCATCTCTTGTTTGACCACTTCCAATTTGCCTTGATTCATGGACCTGACATTCCAGGTTCCTATGCAATATTGCTCTTTACAGCATCGGATTTTGCTTCTATCACCAGACACATCCACAGCTGGGTATTCTTTTTTGCTTTGGCTCCATCCCTTCATTCTTTCTGGAGTTATTTCTCCACTGATCTCCAGTAGCATATTGGGCCCCTACTAACCTGGGGAGTTTCTCTTTCAGTATCCTATCATTCTGCCTTTTCATACTGTTCATGGTATGGACCTAACAGAAATGGTATGGACCTAATAGAAGCAGAAGATATTAAGAAGAGGTGGCAAGAATACACAGAAGAACTGTACAAAAAAGAGCTTCACGACCCAGATAATCATGATGGTGTGATCACTGACTTAGAGCCAGACATCCTGGAATGTGAAGTCAAGTGGGCCTTAGAAAGCATCACTACGAACAAAGCTGGTGGAGGTGATGGAATTCCAGTGGAGCTATTCCAAATCCTGAAAGATGATGCTGTGAAAGTGCTGCACTCAATATGCCAGCAAATTTGGAAAACTCAGCAGTGGCCACAAGATTGGAAAAGGTCAGTTTTCATCCCAGTCCCAAAGAAAGGCAATGCCAAAGAGTGCTCAAACTACCGCACAATTGCACTCATCTCGCACGCGAGTAAAGTACTGCTCAAAATTCTCCAAGCCAGGCTTCAGCAATATGTGAACCGTGAACTTCCTGATGTTCAAGCTGGTTTTAGAAAAGGCAGAGGAACCAGAGATCAAATTGCCAACATCCACTGGATCATGGAAAAAGCAAGAGAGTTCCAGAAAAACATCTATTTCTGCTTTCTTGACTATGCCAAAGCCTTTGACTGTGTAGATCACAATAAACTGAGGAAAATTCTGAAAGAGATGGGAATACCAGACCACCTGATCTGCCTCTTGTGAAATCTGTATAATCTGTATGCAGGTCAGGAAGCAACAGTTAGAACTGGTCATAGAACAACAGACTGGTTCCAAATAGGAAAAGGAGTACGTCAAGGCTGTATATTGTCACCATGTTTATTTAACTTATATGCAGAGTACATCATGAGAAATGCTGGACTGGAAGAAACACAAGTTGGAATCAAGATTGCTGGGAGAAATATCAATAACCTCAGATATGCAGATGACACCACCCTTATGGCAGAAAGTGAAGAGGAGCTAAAAAGCCTCTTGATGAAAGTGAAAGTGGAGAGTGAAAAAGTTGGCTTAAAGCTCAACATTCAGAAAACGAAGATCATGGCATCTGGTCCCATCACTACATGGGAAATAGACGGAGAAACAGTGGAAACAGTGTCAGACTTTATTTTTCTGGGCTCCAAAATCACTGCAGATGGTGACTGCAGTCATGAAATTAAAAGATGCTTATTCCTTGGAAGGAAAGTTATGACCAACCTAGATCACATATTCAAAAGCAGAGACATTACTTTGCCAACAAAGGTTCGCCTAGTCAAGGCTATGGTCTTTCCTGTGGTCATGTATGGATGTGAGAGTTGGACTGTGAAGAAGGCTGAGCGCCGAAGAATTGATGCTTTTGAACTGTGGTGTTGGAGAAGACTCTTGAGAGTCCCTTGGACTGCAAGGAGATCCAACCAGTCCATTCTGAAGGAGATCAGCCCTGGGATTTCTTTGGAAGAAATGATGCTAAAGCTGAAAGTCCAGTATTTTGGCCACCTCATGCGAAGAGTTGACTCATTGGAGAAGACTCTGATGCTGGGAGGGATTGGGGGCAGGAGGAGAAGGGGACGACAGAGGATGAGATGGCTGGATGGCATCACTGACTCTATGGATGTGAGTCTGGGTGACCTCCGGGAGTTGGTGATGGACAGGGAGGCCTGGCGTGCTGCAGTTCATGGGGCCGCAAAGAGTCAGACACGACTGAGCGACTGATCTGATCTGATCTGATCTGATGGACTGCTTTGTTTTATTCTTGATTTTAAGTGAGAATGCATCAAGTGCTTTCTCATTACATGATATGCTGACTTTGGGGTTGAGAGGTACATATTTTATGATATTAAGAAATAGCAGTTTGTTCCTATCCTTTTGTGTCTTAAAAATATTTTCTATTGAGATATAATTTTGAATTTTATTAAATGAATATTTCAGCATCTATAGAAATAAAACAAATTTTCTTTTTAGATATGTTGTATATTTTAATAAATATCTTGAGGTTCAACTACATGTGCATTTCTGGAGTAAAGTCTACTTAGCTTTGGTGCATAATTATTTTAATGTATTTCAGAATTCTGTCAGCTAATGTATTTCTTAAGATTTTAGAATGGCATCTAAGTTGGTTTTTAGACTGACTTTGTCGATTTTTGAACTCTTGGTATCAAAATTATGCTCATCTAATTAAAATTAGAAATGTCTTATTTTCTATGTTGCAGAAAATTTTAAATAATTGTAGTTATTTTTCTTTTCCAAATATTTGGTAGAACTTCCCTCTAAAACTTGGTTCTAGTACTTTGGGAGCCAATAATATTTGGTGAACTTTCTCTATTTTTCTCTCTAGCAATGATTCACACCTGAGAGTAGTTTAATTTGGACTAAGGAGTGGAGAGATGTTTCAGAATGAAACATCTCACTTCCAAAGATGTGGACTAATTTCTAAAAACATTATTTGTTCCTGTGATGAGTTTCTGCTTCCTCTGGCTGGTAGATTGGAGCCTTATCTGGGGAAACATCTGCCACTAGACCATGTGGCCCTTTGGATGGGTGTAGACCAAGGATTCAGGCATTGTACCAACGTGTGCCTTCTCTCACATTTGGAAGCCTTCCTTGAACCAATGACTGTTTGAAGCTGGGAACTATTCCAAATGTTCCTTGCATGATTTCTTGTTTTCTATCCATGGCTTTAGCTGTCCTTTGACACATCTTTAGATTTGAGGCTTAGTGGTCACTTTAACTGAGAATCAAGTGTGCACATTCTCTTTGTTGCTTTTAGATAGTTTCTTAGAAGTATTGGAATGCTCACTTTTTGATATATTTTGCTTTTTATTTAAGTATAGTTGATTGGCAGTGTTTTAAATTCTGTGTAGAGCAAAGTGATTCAATTATATATATATATTCTTTTTTTTTTTTTTTTTCTTTCCTGTTATTGTTTATCCCAGGACATTGGGAATGCTCACTTAGTGACTACTTTCAAACAAAAGAGAGTTAAGAAGCATTTTTCCTTTTTCTATTTCATGAGTACATTTTCAGTTTATAAAATGCCTCTTGTACATCTCTCATTTTGGGGACCCAGTGTTTTATGAAGAACACATTAAATTTTATCAGTTCTGTTTTAGAATATATCAAGATGTCCACATAATTTTATCTTTTGACTTATTACTGTGGTGAAATGTATTAGCAAACATCTAGTACTAAATCTTTTTTGCATACCTTAAATAAATTTGTTTGAAAAGCTAACAGTAAGAAAAGATTTTATTTGAGTGTTTACCCATATGTACTCAATAAATATTATTAAATTATTTTCCATACATATTATCTTTTTTATTTTTTAACTTTACAATATTGTGTTGGTTTTGCCATATATCAACATGAATCTGCCACAGGTATACACATGTTCCCCATCCTGAACCCTCCTCCCTCCCCGTTCCATACCTCTGGCATATATATTGGCATATATATTATCTTTTAAAATCCTCACCATAATTCTGTTCAGTACTATTACCATTTTACATGTAAGGAAATGGAGACTCATTAAGGTTAAGTCATAAGTTGACAAAGTTAGTATTGATGGTGAACTCAAGCTTTCATCAGACTGACTCACCTTGTATCTTACTGTTTTATTATTTTAATGTCTTATAATCTTAATTTTCTAACATTTTATTAAATATTTTAAATCTAATTCAATATATCAGATTTTGTTGTAATGTGTTTTATGAATGAAATAAGAAAGTGAAATGAAAAATTTTATATTTCCCCCCATGGTGTAGTGGAGAGGTGATGGAGAGTAGGAGTTAATCCCTATCTTAAATATTGTTGTCACTTATAAAGCCATTTAAGCAAGTGACTACTTTTATAAGCAATTATTCAGCATCTTTTTTCTGTTATTCCCAATGTTGTCATTGTTTTCAGTTTATTTTTCTTTCTTTTTAGGCATATTTTGGCACTTTTGTTTTAGGACTTGTCCTATTTTATTTAGTTTTGATGTATGGCAAAACCAATACAATACTGTAAAGTTAAGTAAAATAAAATTTAAAAAAATAAAATAAATAAATAAAATAAAAAAAGTTTTTGTTATTTTATCCTATGTGCTTTATATGTATATTCCACTACACAGAAAAGTATCTACTATGTAATATATATATATCCAGATAAATATAAAAAGGTCAGTTTTATGGCTTTTGAATTTATTTTTTCTGATGAATTTTTAATTAACAATTTCCATATTGTTTTCCTCAAAGAAATTTTAGTGTTCCTTTCTTAAATTTTGAGGTTAAAAGTTCACTTCATTTCCTTTCACTTATTTTAAAATATTGATCTGATTCAAGAGTATAGCTTTCTTTCTTTTAGCCATTTTCTATATTATAGTAGTCATTCAATGGCACCCCACTCCAGTATTCTTGCCTGGAAAATCCCATGGCTGGAGGAGCCTGGAAGGCTGCAGTCCATGGGGTCGCTGAGGGTCAGACACGACTCAGCGACTTCACTTTCACTTTTCACTTTCATGCATTGGAGAAGAAAATGGCAAGCCACTCCAGTGTTCTTGCTTGGAAAATCCCAGGGACAGGTGAGCCTGGTGGGCTGCCATCTATGGGATCGCACAGAGTCGGACATGACTGAAGTGACTTCGCAGCAGCAGTCATCATTATTTTATAAATAGCTCATAATTATAGTTTTTATTTTCCTACTTAAAAAAGTTTTCTTTGATACATTTCAAAAGTATACTTCATTGTTAAATTCTACCTTTATTGGATTGTTATTAGAGAAAGTGGTATATAATTTCTGCATTGGGGAATTTATACAGTTCTTATTTTGCTACAGAATGTAACTAGTTTTGGTAAATGTCCCATAATCTTTGGAAAATAAGGTGGATTCTTGGTGTGTAAAAAGCTGTTCTATACATAATCAAGTATTATATTTGAAACTTCTATATATTGTTTATATATATTATTTTTTTCTGCTTGTTCTGTCAAAAGCTAATGATGGTGTTTTAAATTTTCCCACTTTGTTTTTCTGCCAATTTCTTTCTGTAATTCTGACAGTTTTGATTGCTATATTTCAATTCTATATTATTTTCTACTTGAAGGTTCATGACTCACATCTTTAATTTCTTTGTTCTATACTTAACTTTTGTCAATATAAACGACTTCTTTAAAAAATTTTTACTTTGATTTAAATCATACTTTATTTTGCCAGCCCATGTTTTTTTCCCTTAATATTTCTTTGTAAGTTCTTTTATTGGGATCCTAGTCCTCCTACCTGTAAGACCTTTACTTTTTGGGGATTTAATGCATTTATATTCATTGAGGTAGGAGATAAGTTTAGTTTTATTACAATCATCTTAACTTTAAGAGTTTTCTTTTTTTTAAAATTTGATGCCTTTTCTCCTGCCATCTCTTTTGTCATGTGACACTCACATGTACATGCACACATTTTCTTTTTATTATGTTTATTGGAGAGGCATATACATCTAAAGTAAGGGAAATTGAAAGTCGCTCAGTCGTGTCCGACTCTGCAACCCCATGGACTACATAGTTCATGGAATTCTCCAAGCCAGAATACTGGAGTGGGTAGCCTTTCCTTTCTCCAGGGGATCTTCCCAACTCAGGGATCCAACCCGGGTCTCCCACACTGCAGGCAGATTCTTTACCAGTGGAGCCTCAAGGGAAGCCCTAAGTAGGACTTTGTCAAATGTACATATGTGTTTCTTTTAAGGGTGGAACAAAGAATCATCTTAGGTCACTTGGGGAGTCACCTTGGAAGTACACCCACATGGAGTCTTTCCATGTGTGCTCCCTCAGGATTGTAAGGCTCCTTGGAGTTCCTGAAGGGGTCTTCTCTAAGAGTTTACATGAGAAGCTCATGTGTCCAGGGAAACTACATGCTAAAAGAACCTCTGAAACAGTTAAAATAATTTTCTCCAGGAAGAGGGATATGTTTGAGTCCAGGAGGGAGTGGCCTGGAATCTGTCCGTATCATCACTCCCAAGGAAGATGGGGATGGCTTCGTGGGAGGTGGTTATAAAAATCCAGAGAGCAGAGTGCTAAGAGCTGTAACCCTAGGAACCCAAGCCAGGACTCTTCCTGCCCAATCTGCACTGATCATATTTATTGATGAATCAGGCCAGCTGGTGCAGTGATCTGAATCCATGAATAATTCTCCCAGGGATGGGCCAGAGTGCTTTCCAAGTTGTGAATAACTGCTCTTCAATAGCAACGCCTTGTGGAAGTGAGAAGGAATAGCTGTGGTCTACACATCTCACCCCATGGCATTCTCTACTAGGTACATCCTTCAGACAAATCTTGGGTGTAATCCCTAGGCTCTGTAGATTACTGGAGGGACGGGAGAGTCTTGAAAGGGAGCTACCAAACCTACTGCCCGTGGGCCATTTGTTGGTAAGAACAGCTAACTGGAAAAACAAGGCATGTGACCATAGTTAAACCCCAAGTTTGTGGGACAGGTTATATCATAGTTTGTTCTAGCTGTGCTGTGCCGTGCCTTGCTAAGTCACTTCAGTCATGTCCAACTCTTTGCGATCCTATGGACTTAGCCCACTGGACTCCTCTGTGGGATTCTCCAGGCAAAATACTGGAGTGGGTTGCCATGCCCTCCTCCAGGGGATCTTCCTGACCGAGGGATTGAACCTGTGTCTCTTATGTCTCCTGCATTGGCAGGTGAGTTATTCACCATTAGTGGTGGTTATTGATAAATTAAAATATATATATATATATATATATATATATTGAGATTTTTATTTGCAAAACTCTATCAGATCAGATCAGATCAGTCACTCAGTCGTGTCCGACTCTTTGTGACCCCATGAACCGCAGCACGCCAGGCCTCCCTGTCCATCACCAACTCCCGGAGGTCACTCAGACTCACATCCATCGAGTCAGTGATGCCATCCAGCCATCTCATCCTCTGTCTTCCCCTTCTCCTCCTGCCCCCAATCCCTCCCAGCATCAGAGTCTTCTGCAATGAGTCAACTCTTCGAATGAGGTGGTCAAAGTACTGGAGTTTTAGCTTTAGCATCATTCCTTCCAAAGAAATTCCAGGGCTGATCTCCTTCAGAATGGACTGGTTGGATCTCCTTGCAGTCCAAGGGACTCTCAAGAGTCTTCTCCAACACCACAGTTCAAAAGCATCAATTCTTTGGCGCTCAGCCTTCTTCACAGTCTAGCTCTCACATCCATACGTGACCACAGGAAAGACCATAGCCTTGACTAGGCGAACCTTTGTTGGCAAAGTAATGTCTCTGCTTTTGAATATGCTATCTAGGTTGGTCATAACTTTCCTTCCAAGGAGTAAGCGTCTTTTAATTTCATGGCTGCAGTCACCATCTGCAGTGATTCTGGAGCCCAGAAAAACAAATTCTGACACTGTTTCCACTGTTTCTCCATCTATTTCCCATGTAGTGATGGGATTAAAAAACTGTTGACTGTGTAAGATACAAATTTTAGTCCAATTTTTACTTCTCCCTTCTACTTGTGGTCTTCTAAGTATTTGTTCATATGACCACATGCTTGTTTGTATTTTAACCCTATATTATTATTGGTTAGTTATAAGCTGTTGAATGATGTGCCAAGACTTAAAATTATTTTTGATTGTTACATAAACTTTAAAACCATATTGACAAAAATTAGGTCAGTGTTATCTTGTCTAATTTAGTTTTATTGCACACAGTTCAGCCTCAAATAATAACCATTTCCTTTAGGAGATATTTATTTTGATTTATCTCTGTAAGGCTGCTATACATCTTTAAGTAGTTTATTCTTCAAGAAGAGTGCTTTGGATGCTGTACAACTAGCAGGCATTTTCTTCTTGGCTGGTTATGTGATTTTTTTTTTAATCCTTTAAATGAACACAAAAGATTTTTTCATCTATATGCATTTTATATAATACTTACAGTTTTTTATGGTACATGAAGAGCCTATTCATTTTGCACATTTGTGTTGTTTGAGTTAGAAATTTTTATTATGTTTTTTATTTTTATCTTATTCTTCTATTCTGTGTCTCTTTTTGGGATTCTTATATCTATCTTTTCTCTCATCTCTCCCATCATATTAGTATTTTGCTACATCATGTATCATCATCTGTCATGTACATTATTACTTTATGGAAAATATCTAACATGCTGTTATCTTTGTCAATATTTAAAAAAATATTTATATAATCTTTATTAATTTTAGAAGATTTCTTTCAAAATAAATGCTTAGCTTCACTTTCATAGATGAAGTGTCTTCTTGTGTCTTTTTGGGAATACACATCAGAATTCTTTAAAATGTTCTTCTGTTTGCTAAACAAAGAGGAATCCCTGTGATTTATATTTTCAAGGTGATTCTCTTTTTCTAACCTGCAGTTTATATTTAGGAGTATTTCTTCTATTTGCTCCACTGGGAGAAACTCAGCTGATTTTATTTTATTTTTTTGGTCCTATTGAAATCCTGCTCCCTGGGGGGAAATTCTGTGTCTTAACCATCTCTTCACTGTTGTGCAGTCCTATCTTTCCTCATTTCTCATTTAGAAGGTGTGAGTGGAATTTAGTGTAGAAGTCCTTCACTCCTCCAGAAAGCCCTCTCTCTCATGAGAGAGGTCATCGATAGTTCTTCTACCTGCCTTTTATTCCTTTCTGAAGATTTCTTAGATAATTTCTTGATTCCTTTTATTTCTCATATTTCAATACCTAATGGGAAATTTTCCCTATTAAAAAATTTATTATTATGTATTCATCAAAGTCAGGAACAAGGTACTAGTGCTTGTCTGTGATATGTTTTAAGATATTTTATATACATTTAACACACATATGCTTTATATTATATTATGTTTTATATTATATGCTATATGTATCACACATGCTACATACACCACATGTTTTATAAAAATCTCTAATCCTTTGTTAATCTCTGACTGTGATAGTACACATAGCATGTGTTCCAGACCTTTCCTAATCTCTTTAGAAGCTCAGAATACTTTGCTGAGATAATCAAGACAGTTCATTGTGGATTTCCCCAGAGCCCCTTCCTCTGCATCCCAAATTATAGTATGTTAACTCTATTCTTACTTTGTTTTGCATTAACGGATCTCTGTCAATCCTCATTTCTGTTTCTCTCTTTGATTCATTGGTTATGTTTGCCTTCCCTTGAGATCTCATTTATCTCTACTCATTCCTTTTTCTTAGATGAAACATTTGCCCACATCTCTTTTTTGAGAAGATGGCCTATACATGAATGATACATCCTCTTTATTACTGTGAACATATACCCCAGCTTTGATGATTTTCCTAATAAAATAATTCTTTTGAAAAATAACACATCTATGAGTCTTTATTTCCTTAGCCCCTTTTATCTCCTTGTCACCTAGGATATTATTAGTCATTCCTCCCATACACTATAAATCATTTCCACTATTGAGACCAAGGTTTATTCTGCTGCTTTTTCATACTCTGTGATTAATTCTTCTCCAGCTTTTAGTAGCTTTTTTGCTTTTTATCTTCTCTGTAAGATCTCTGGTACTTCTATGAACTCTTTCCTTACAAATTGTCCTCCTTGGTGAACTAATCCATTCTTTTCTTTTTATAATTTTTAATTGGGACATAATTGCTTTACAATCTTGTGTTAGTTTCTGCTGTATAATGTGAATCAGCACATATATCCCCTCGTTCTTGGACCTCCCTTCCCCACTCCCTTCCCACCCATCTAGGTCATTGCAGAGCACCAGGCTGAGCTCCCTGTGTTATATACCAGGTTCCAGTAGCTATCTGTTTTACACATGTAACATATATATATATGTCAATGCACTCTCAGCTCATCCCACCCCTTCCTACTCCTCTGTGTCCATAACTCTGTTCTCTATGTTTGTGTCTCTTCCTCTCTTGGAAATAAGTTCATCTGTATCATTTTTCTAGATTCCACATATAATCCATCCATTCTTAAATATTCAGTCCTCATCACTGGGCTGATGATAATTTAATCTACAACTTTGATTCTTAGCACTTTTTCCTGAGATCCCAACATTTCATTCAACCACCTGATAGACACTATCTCCAAGACTCTTAGGTTTGGATGCTCAGAATCTGGGACTCTTCCCCTTCTTTCTTCTATATCCATCAGTAACCAAATGCCATCATTTTAAAAGAGTGTTGTTTTTGTTATCCTCTTAGTCTTCTTGTCATCTATACCTTGAATCTCCTCCCTCCCTGCTACAAGTCATCCCATATAGTACTCTTGTACCATAAAGTCCTTACCATAAAGTAAGGACTTGAACTTCCTGCCATTGCCTTCTCATAGTAGACATATGAATAAGCCCATCCAATACCAATTCCTACTTTGAGCACACATACTGAAGACTCTATTCATAGTCACATTTCACAAAAAGGTTCCATAATGCAAAATGCCTGCTTGTAAAATAACAATATATTCTTTTTTAAAAATATAAATGTATTTATTTTAATTGGAGGCTAATTACTTTATAGTATTGTATTGGTTTTGCCATACATCATAATGAAGCTGTCATGGGTGTACACATGTTTCCCATCCTGAATCCCCCTCCCACCTCCCTCCCCATACCATCCCTCTGGGTCATCCCAGTGCACCAGCCCCGAGCATCCTGTATCATGCATCAAACCTGGTCTGGTTCAAGTCCCATTCCTTTCCTCCCCAGGAGAGTAATGTTGCAAGTATTTAAACAATGCAATACATGAATGTGAGCAAACTCAGGGAGATAGTGTGGTCGGGGAAGCCTGGCATGCTGTAGTCTATGCGGTTGCAAAGAGTCAGACATGATCATGCAACTGAACAGCAACAAAAAACAGTACAAAGATATAAGCTTAAAATATTTTTTTTTCAGCTCTCAGGGAAGCATAGTGAGGGATTTGCTCATCTCTTATGATTGATCACGCACATAAAAATGAGACTTGCTGTCTCTCAAGGGACTCACGTATTAGTCTCTTATAACACTCCCTTCTATCAGTACATAGCAAGTTGTCCAACTTGGAACTTCAATTAAATCTCAGATCTGTGACAGAAGAGAGACACGTAGTTTGTAAATCTTTAACTGAAAAGTATTTTTAGCCAATAGACATACTGAACTGTGGGATTTTAAATGTGTTGATGTAGATCCTCTTGTGTGAAATTAGTTTGAGAACATGACCTGGGAGCCCCTCTGCAGAACAGATCCTTTGGTGATTAAATCCCAGCTTGTAGGGTTCAGCATCTATTGACTGATCAATGATGGTCGCTCATATTAGAGTTTGTGAAACACTTTTATAATTCTACTTCACTAATCCTTATGATCCCCTATGAGATGGGTAGAAATTGCTGTACTATTATCACTTTATAAGCAAAGGTAGAGGTTGAAGAAATTGAGTGGGTTAAGGTGACTCAACTAGAAAGTGTCAGATTCTGGTAAAGAATTCTAGTCTCTGACTCCAAAATCAGTGCTTCCCCCTTATACAATATTATCTTGGCTGTGTGCATATCAGATGTTTCTGTTTTTAATGAGTCCCCTGTCTAATTTGAGTAGGATCTCATTAGTATTAGGAATCTGTTATTCATGTCTGTATCCCTAGAGACTATCATAGCCACAGTGGGAAGAGTTGTCCACCATGTGGATATTTGATAAATGAATCAATTCATAATAACTAACATTTATTGAGAGTTTGTTTTAAATGCTAATAGTGATACTGCTTTCAGATGATAATAACTTTATTGACGCATTTGATCCTTACAACCATCTCATGAATTAGGTATGGCAATTGTTACCTCTACTCTATAGAGCAAGAAACTGGGACAGAGAAAGCTGAAATAATGCACCTACAGTCAAGGAGGGTAAGAATTAATATTTGAACCCAGCACTCATTTAGCCTCTGTGTTCTGCTGTCTTTCAGTGTTTTGAGTCCATTTTATAAAAATTGGATAATAATAATGGGTGTAGTGGCTTTAAAAACATGGCTACAAGTTCTTAGTCCTCCTGTGGAAAGGTGTGGGTTTATATCTTCTCCAATGGAATCTGGGGAATTAGGTGAAAGTGGTATTATGTGGCTTCCAAGATAGAGCCATGAGTGGCCCTGTGGCTTCTACCTTGTTACCTGGAATATCTATTAATAAAGGCTTGGACAGAGAGGAAAGTCATCTAACTAACTTGACAATGCCAAACTGGGAGGAAACCCAAGCCATTTAGAGCAGCGGTCCCCAATCTTTTTGGTACCAGGGACCAGTTTTGTGGAAGACAATTTTTCCACAGGCAAGGGGGATGGGTTTTGGATGATCAAGCACATTACATTTATCGCATGCATTATCTGTATTGTTATTACATTCGGTTCCACCTCAGATCAGCAGGCATTAGACCTTGGAATTTGGGAACCCCTAATCTAGAGAAGCCATGTGAAGGCATCTCTGCTTAATCGTCCCGCTGATCTAGTTTTATAGAACGTCTCAGCTCTGCTGTCAGACATGTAAGTCATGCCTGTCCTGAGTGTGTCACTGCCAGCATTCCAGTGTCCACAGTGGAGGGCCCAGACCTGTGGAGCAGAGATAAGGCAGCCAATGTGTCTCATCTGTATCCTTGACTCACAGAGCCTCTGAGCATAACAAATGGTTGTTGTTGTTGTACATATGCCACAAAAGTAACCATAATAAAATTTCAGTTCAGTTCAGTTCAGTCTCTAAGTCGTGTCCAACTCTTTGCGACCCCATGAATCGCAGCACGCCAGGCCTCCCTGTCCATCACCAACTCCCGGAGTTCACCCAGACTCACGTCCATCAAGTCAGTGATGCCATCCAGCCATCTCATCCTCTGTCGTCCCCTTCTCCTCCTGCCCCCAATCCCTCCCAGCATCAGAGTCTTTTCCAATGAGTCAACTCTTCACATGAGGTGGCCAAAGTACTGGAGTTTCAGCTTTAGCATCATTCCTTCCAAACAAATCCCAGGACTGATCTCCTTCAGAATGGACTGGTTGGATCTCCTTGCAGTCCAAGGGACTCTCAAGAGTCTTCTCCAACACCACAGTTCAAAAGCATCAATTCTTCGGTGCTCAGCCTTCTTCACAGTCCAGCTCTCACATCCATACATGACCACAGGAAAGACCATAGCCTTGACTAGACGCACCTTTGTTGGCAAAGTGATGTCTCTGCTTTTGAATATGCTCTCTAGGTTGGTCATAACTTTTCTTCCAAGGAGTAAGCGTCTTTTAATTTCATGGCTGCAGTCACCGTCTGTAGTGATTTTGGAGCCCAGAAAAATAAAGTCTGACACTGTTTCCACTGTTTCCCCATCTATTTCCCATGAAGTGATGGGACCAGATGCCATGATCTTCATTTTCTGAATGTTGAGCTTTAAGCCAACTTTTTCACTCTCCACTTTCACCTTCATCAAGAGGCTTTTGAGTTCCTCTTCACTTTCTGCCATAAGGGTGGTGTCATCTGCATATCTGAGGTGATTGATATTTCTCCCAGCAATCTTGATTCCAGCTTGTGTTTCTTCCAGTCCAGCATTTCTCATGATGTACTCTGCATATAAGTTAAATAAACAGGGTGACAATAAACAGCCTTGATGTATTCCTTTTCCTATTTGGAACCAGTCTGTTGTTCCATGACCAGTCCTAACTGCTGCTTCCTGACCTGCATACAGATTTCTCAAGACGCAGGTCAGGTGGTCTGGTATTCCATCTCTTTCAGAATTTTCCACAGTTTATTATGATGCACACAGTCAAAGGCTTTGGCATAGTCAATAAAGCAGAAATAGATGTTTTAGTTAAATAAACACTCCCATATCCCAGGGCCACTTGTTTTCTGATAATACCACCCCAAAACTGTTTAGTTAAGCAATTAAGTGTGTCACGTGTTATATACCCCACACTGGAGAGTGCTGCTGTTAAACTGATGGAGTATTTGAAGAGACTGGCCTGTTGGACAGCTCCTTGCTCCCAGGGAAGCTGCAGAAATACAGAATCTCTGGTTTATATTTTGCTGAGCTCAGTGGGTTGCATGTTTATTCTTGGCTTCTTGCCCAACAAGTCTTGGCAATCATGTCATTCCTTCTCTGATTATTTTGCAACTGGGTATGAATTACTGCTGCTGATGTCACTGAGGTTTTGTTCTTCACATAACTGGATAGACTGGCTAGCTTTCTTGACTATGTAAGTTTACGCTTAGATTTGTTGAGGAGTGGCCATACCTTCAGAAAGTGAAGAATGATTAATGTTAGCTTAGACTTTCCTCCTGAGTCAGGATAGATTTACTTGGTTGTATTCTTTGTGTTGGGGAAAGCAATGGCACCCCACCCCAGTACTCTTGCCTGGAAAATCCCATGGATGGTGGAGCCTGGTAGGCTCCAGTCCATGGGGTCACTAAGAGTTGGACACGACTGAGTGACTTCACTTTCACTTTTCACTTTCATGAATTGGAGAAGGAAATGGCAACCCACTGCAGTATTCTTGTCTGGAGAATCCCAGGGACAGGGGAGTCTATTGGGCTGCCGTCTATGGGATTGTACAGAGTCGGACAGGACTGAAGTGACTCTTGAGAGTCCCTTGGACTGCAAGGAGATCCAACTGGTCCATTCTGAAGGAGATCAGCCCTGAGATTTCTTTGGAAGGAATGATGCTAAAGCTGAAACTCCAGTATTTTGGCCACCTCATGCCAAGAGTTGACTCATTGGAGAAGACTCTGATGCTGGGAGGGATTGAGGGCAAGAGGAGAAGGGGACGACAGAGGATGAGATGGCTGGATGGCATCACTGACTCGATGAATGTGAGTCTGAGTGACCTCCGAGAGCTGGTGATGGATAGGGAGGCCTGGCGTGCTGCAGTTCATGGGGTCGCAAAGAGTCGGACATGACTGAGTGACTGATCTAATCTGATCTGATTACTCTGTCCCTTACAGAAAAAGTTCCCTGACTCCTAATGTAGATGAAGGATAGAACATGCATGGCATATGTACTGATATTCAATTCTACCTTGGCCATGGCAGGCATCTTGAATAGGTTATAGTATCCTCCTCCATCTGTCTTTGGATTCCCCTCCACTTAGTACTCCTGGAATTTATTTCCATTTCAGTGGAGTTGGCATTTTATCCTCCCAGTTTTCATTGTATGGAATATCCATTCTTAAAAAAGAATGTAGAGGTGACTTCTGTTGGTGCCCCCAATCCTGTTTCTGAGCTTCTGGTGCTTTCCAGCTGACTTTCACTGTGTGTCTTTTGTTCGTGTGCTTTCTCCAAAGTCATGGAAGCTGGCACCTCTTCTATACATAGAGGCCAGAAATTCCATGGAATTAACACCCCTGGGACTAGCCTCAAGAGTTGTATAAATACCCCAGCTCCCTTGCCTTTTGGGTAGGATAATTATGAAGCATCTTTAATGAAGCGTCCCAGAGTTTTCCCATGGGGTGAAACTCCATTTGATCATTGTGATAACTGCTAAATCCTGCACCTTTATTCACTGTCTTCTCTTCCCTTTGACACCATTGTCTTTCCTACTGGAAAGACAGGTGTTCTCTGTGTCTCCCAAATGAACTACATATACTCAAATTCTTATCTTAGAGTGTGCCTCTGGGGAAATTCAAACCAACACTGATTTCACACCTACTCCTTTGTAGAATTCATGCTTTTACCAAGCCCTCTGACTTCAAGCATCATGACCTTTGCTTGCAATTTCTGGGATTTGCTGCCTGCAGTTACCCACTTAGAGGACAGCCCAATTTTGTGTGATTTGATGTCTCTGTTGTGGACTTTTGACATTATTGATAGATCAAACAATTAATTTTCTGATTGGATACTGGGAGCTTTCCAGTCCATTTTTCCAGACCCCTGTTAGTGAAGAAACTTCCTAGGTGCCCTTACAATGGAAAATTCACAACCAATAAACAATTGAATCTTAAGATTTACATTGGCCAGGCAGGTTTCTATACCAAGCTCTAATAATAACTCCATATTTTTCTCAAACCTTGGCAGAAGTGCAGGCAGCTGTGTCCAATTATGCTGAGAACAGCAAACTCAAACTTATTAAAGTTAGGAAATAGGCTCTTTCAGGATGTGAAAAACTCAACATAATGTGAAGATAATTTCTCAAGTGTATGGTTTAGTTGCTGGTTTTGTTTTATTTTATTTCTCACTCCAGCACTGAGTTTTTAGTTCTCAGTGTAGGGCAGGGAACATGATCTTTGTTAGTACCTAAAAGTCAGAGTTCAGATTGTTGTTGTTTAGTCACTAAGTTGTATCCGACTCTTTGTGACCCCATGGACTAGAGCATGCCAGGCTTCCTTGTCTTTCACTATCTCCTGGAGTTCAGATAAGTAAGCTCTATTTCTGGGCCAGTCAACAACTATAGTGAATGACCCACACAGTCACTTATTGTTTTAAAAATGCAATTAATAAGGCCCCCTCATAAGAGAAATTTTTGTTAGAGTTATTTGGGGCTTTGAGATCTAAAACCAAGATAGATACAGAAAAAAAGCAAGAGGGCAGGGCAATTTAATTAATTGATTTATGAGTCTGTCTGACATTTAGGGGCAGTATTTCAGGAAAGGACTTCCATGTTCCTGAGAAAAAGTTAATGTTTAATGATATGAGGAAAAACACATTTCTTCCACTAAGTTTTTCTCCTTTCACCACCTCTGGCTGCCCCAGAGAAGTTGCTACCATCCACAATTTGTTCCATTGCCAAATGATTCTGATGGTGTTTTCCAAGTGTTTAAATAGAGATTTCCATGTTGCTACAGAGACCTGCTATAACTTTTCTCCTTCCTCTAATAGAAATAATTGATCCCTCAGCTTGCTTTTTCTAATGAGAGCCAGTCAGTGAGCAATCTCTCTTCTTGCTTGTCTACTAATTGAATATCTTTTTCTGCACTGTGAGATATTTTACAGCTGTTTTCAAAACAGTGCACACAATGGTTTTCCATGCTGTCAAAGCTGGTACCTCATTTTCCTAAACAACTTTCCTATCCCCCCATCTAAATTAGATCCCTTGTCAAACTCTTGTTATTGTGTGTTTTCACTTCACTGAACTTTGAGCTGTTTGTAGTTATGTATTCATTTCATTGGTTATGTGACTAATGTCTTTGTTTCCCCACCAGACTATATGCCCCAAGTGGACAGGGATTATATTTGTTCATTAATTACCATATTTCAGTGCCAAGTTTTTTTTTGGAAACATGGTATTGTTGAATGATACAGATTGTACATTAAATGTACTTATTAACCCATTCATTTTTATTAATATATGATAATGTGATTATTATTATTCAATGATACTTTGTTTTGTGAACACATTTAGCCCTGGGGATATGTACAATATGTGTGTGTATGCTAAGTCACTTTATTTGTGTCTGACTCTTTGCAACCCTATGGACTGTAGCCTGCCAGGCTCCTCTGTCCATGGGATTTTCCAGGCAAGAATACTGGAGTGGGTTGCCATGCCCTCCTCCAGGGGATCTTCGCAACCTTGGGTTTGAATCCACATCCCTTATGTTGCTTGCATTGGCAAGCCGTTTCTTTACCACTAGTACCATCTGGAAAGCCCATGTACAATATATATAATATAATATAATATAATATAATATAATATAATATAATATAATATTGTGGTGGTGGTTTAGTTGCTAAGTTGTGTCCAACTCTTGTGACCCTGTGGACTATAGCCCACCAGGCTTCTCTATCCATGGGATTTTTCAGGCAAGAATACTGGAGTGGATTGTCATTTTCTTCTCCAGGGGATCTTCCCAACACAGAAATCAAACTCAAGTCTCCTGCATTGCAAGCAGATTCTTTACCAATTGAGCTATGAAGGAAGTCCCATATATAATATATAATGAGTAATAAAATAATATGTATTATAATATATAATAATATGTAATAAAATGTATACTGTGATACATAGCATAATGTGTATACCTGACTGTTACCTGTATACTGCTGCTAAGTTGCTTCAGTCATGTCTGACTCTCTGCGACCCCAGAGACAGCAGCCCACCAGGCTCTGCCAACCCTGGAATTCTCCAGGCAAGAACACTGGAGTGGGTTGCCATTTCCTTCTCCAATGCATGAAAGTGAAAAGTGAAAGTGAAGTCACTCAGTCATGTCTGACTCTTCGCAACCCCATGGACTGCAGCCCACCAGGCTCCTCCATCTATGGGACTCTCCAGGCAAGAGTACTGGAGTGGGGTGCCATTGCCTTTTCCGTTATCTGTGTATGTGTGTTATATATACACATATGTATATGTGTGTATATATATATATATATATATATGTATGTGTGTATATGTATGTACAGACCAAATCTAAACAGATCTTTCTCTTTCAAAATGCATATTTTGTAAAAATTATCATCAGAGGAATAAGAAGTTTGTTGAAGTCTGTTGTCAAAGTTACATTTATTTTTAACTTTTTAAAAAAACAGATTAAGTTTGTTTTTTATTGTTGCAGACTGAGAATGCACAATGCACTGGCTACATTTATATTAGTTACCATGGTTTCCAATACTTCAGAAATTGTCCAAGAAAGGAGTGGAATTTTTCTCACCATGCAGAGATGTTTTTCCCTAACTTGTTTGTGCCCACGTAATGTACCAGTTTGAATCGTCTGCTTCTCTTTTCTCCATCTGTGCTGTTTGCAAGGGGTGGGGAGAAAGGAAGAAAAAAGCAGGTGAAAGAGTTAGACACAGTCTTCATTACAGCATCCATTAGCTAAAATTTAGATTCTCTTTCCTGTCTACTGGATCAGGAAGACACCCTGGAGGAGGAAATGGCAACTCTCTCCTGTATTCTTACAGGGAAAGTTTCATGGACAGAGCAGCCTGGTGGGCTACAGTCCAGGGGGTCACAAAGAGTTGGATACGACTGACTGAGTGACTGAGCACAGTCCTGTGTACTAAAGGTCTCTGACTTGTACAACAGAAATGCGGCATCCAGAGTGTGTTTCCTTCCCTCCAAGTACTCCTCCATGAACATGTAACCATTTTTGTGATAAAGGCAGGATAGAGACCACTGATTCTCCAGAGGTGGCACTGTCAAAAGGAGTTTTTATGCTCATGGTGTTATTGCTGCTCTTGGTACTATTGCTTTTCTTTATTTTTTCTGACTTATTGGAAGGATCTACTTTTGCCGGGATGACTGCCTTTGTTTCTGCACTAATTACTTGTCTGTACTATTGTCTCAGTTCACCAAAAAATTAAAATGCGTTTTTCCCTCAGAAAGCTTTTTTTACTCTGCATTCTGTGGTTTGTTTTCATTGTAGAAGCTATTGCCAAGTAAATGTTCTTCATTTCAGTGGCTATTATTGTGTCCTGGCTTGACTCTCTTTTAATAATAGCTCTCAGTTACTGAACTTGCTGTGTTCTTGGAGCTGTGGTCTACATGATAGCATTAACATTTTATTCACCTTCAAAATAACCCTATAAAATAGGCATTATTATCACCATTTCATAGACGAGAAAACTGAGTCAGAATTCAATGCATGGACCTAAGATAGTAAAACAGATTTTCCTAACATCAGGTGTTTCTTAATTTGTTCATTGAAAACATTTACTGACAACTTACTATGACCTAGGTGGTTTTATATGCGCTGGAAATACATTCCTGAACAAAAATTCTTTCTCTCAGGAAGCTTCCATTCTATTGGTCTTTACAATACTCTGCCACCTCTCATATGTCTTGTTTAAGCCAGAGGCACATTTGCTAGAAAATATTGGGATATTTCTTTCTAAGTTATGCTAATTATTATGTCAGTGAGCTAGCTGGTTTATTTCTAGAGAAAGAAGCTCCCATAGAAAATTTGGAGTGTTTGCTTAATGCATCATTCTCTTCTCTAGGTAAGTTTCTTCTTCCTGAAAGAACAGGTGCAAGAAGTGTGTCTTTACTATGTCATGTTGCGTTCTCAGCCTCCCAAGGCCATAGCTGATTGGCTATTGCCATGGCTGAATAAATCAGATTTTTTTCTCAATCTAGAATTATTAGAAATTAGAGATACTTAAAAGACCACTTGTTATTTGATGAGAAGAAGCTTAAACTGATTTTGAAAATATTGTCATTCTTGACTATATGCACAAAGGGATAAAGTTTGCCTTGAGATTGAGGTTGAGAGAATGAGGAGAGAATGGTGGAGAAGGAGACAATTAGATAGATAAATATAGAGAAGCAGAACACAAAGCGATGTGATCTCAGAAAGAAGGAAACCCAGGACTTACTCCCTAATACAGCTCCTGAATTCCTGTCTCAGTTTCTGCTCCTGGGGAGCCTGCCTTTGAGAGTTGATAGTAGGGGTTGTCCTCGGAAGTAGCTCACCAAGAGTGAGTTGTGGAGTTGTTGGCTGAGTCGCCACCAGTGAGCAGTGAGGACGCTGTCACTGATGGCAGGTGGAATAGCAGCAACCCCTACATGAAGCTGCAGTGCAGTTCAGCTAAGGCTTTAGGAAGGAGTGCGATGATGCCTTAAGAGGGAAAAAAATAAGCCCAGGAGAATCAGTACCCAACTTCAAGCAAAGCGTGAGGGTCAAAGGGCCTCCTTGGCAACACTTTAGGAGACCTTACCTTTATTACTTGCAGCTGAGGGTGGAAAAGCTGCGGACTGTGTTGATCTGGGAGATCAGCAGACCTTTGGAGAAGATGAAGTTCTCAACTTGGGCAGGTCTCCTCTGCCAACTCAGGGCCCGTAAAGGAGTGTGATCCTGGGATTGGGACAAAGATACTGGGTAAACATTCTTGAGCAATTTGAAATTCCAAGTGCCCTTGATCCCTCTGTGTCTGCAGAAGTGTCCCACTTCCCCTTGTTGGAAGATAGAACCCACCCTGCCCACCAACCCCTACATTTAGCTTGAGGCTGTAAAGAAGTCTCAGATGAGACAAGTGCTTTATAAGATAATGCTAGTCTTTAGGCTCTGTCTTATACTCCTCCTCTCCTGGTTCCCAGACTAGTACCCAGGGGCAGGTGGCAACAGATGCTGAATCTGCTCAGATGTGGGAGTAATTATATGTCAAAGGGGCCATGTGATTTGGCTATCATGTATCAACAAAGTACAGAGTAGGCCTCGTTGGATTCTGAGGGTGCAGAATTAAGGTGCGGGAACTTTAAACTGATTGAGAGAGCTTATGCAGGAGCTGTCAGGACTTAACACCCTGCTAGGACTCTCAGAGTTGGTCCTAATATATTTCCAGGATAAGCCTTATAAGCTTGGATAAAGCAGCATCCCACAATAAGAGGCACTGAGATGCAGAACTACCATGGCAGACGGTGGAGGAATATGTCAGAAAAGATGAGAGAAGAGTGTGCCAAAATGAGTCTTCTGCACAAGAACAGAAAACCCATCAGCCAGTAGTGTCCTAGGAAGGGCCCTGAGCACACTCCATTTACCAGTGATGTGAACACACTGTGGAGGACAGTGCCTGCATCACGTGGTCTTTGAGAAACTCAGTGGGGGCTATCTGTGTAGGCAGGGGCTGAGAGTACAAGATTCTGGTACAGAACTGAGATTCTTAATAGTGGTGGAGATATCAGGATACCAGATTATCAGAGGCCAATGCTTAGTCATGAGGAGCAAGGTGGACTTAATGGTATCTAAGGGTCCTGAGCTATGGGACCTGATGAGATCTCTAATAAAGCCCTCTCTCCATAAATCAGGACCTTCCAAATACTTATTTAAAGCTTGCCCCTAAGGGATCTAGCGTAAGATAGCACCTTCCCTAACCCTCAGCCACAGCTCTGTCCTGTCTATGCTTTCAGTTCAGTTCAGTTGCTCAGTCGTGTCTGACTCTTTGAGACCCCTGGCAGCATGCCAGGCCTCCCTGTCCATCACCAACTCCCAGAGTTCACTCAAACTCACGTCCATCAAGTCAAGGATGCCATCCAGCCATCTCATCCTCTGTTGTCCCCTTCTTCTCCTGCCCCCAATCCCTCCCAGCATCAGAGTCTTTTCCAATGAGTCAACTCTTTGCATGAGGTGGCCAAAGTACTGGACTTTCAGCTTCAGCATCATTCCTTCCAATGAACACCCAGGACTGATCTCCTTTAGAATGGACTGGTTGATCTCCTTGCAGTCCAAGGGACTCTCAAGAGTCTTCTCCAAACCACAGTTCAAAAGCATCAATTCTTCGGTGCTCAGCCTTCTTCACAGTCCGACTCTCACATCGATACATGACTACTGGAAAAACCATAGCCTTGACTAGATGGACCTTTGTTGGCGAAGTAATGTCTCCGCTTTTTAATATGCTGCCTAGGTTGGTCATAACAATCCTTCCAAGGAGCAAGCGTCTTTTAATTTCATGGCTGCAATTACCATCTGCAGTGATTTTGGAGCCCCAAGAAATAAAGTCGGACACTGTTTCCACTGTTTCTCCGTCTATCTGCCATGAAGTGATGGGACTGGATGCCATGATCTTCGTTTTCTGAATGTTGAGCTTTAAGCCAACTTGTTCACTCTCCTCTTTCACTTTCATCAAGAGGCTTTTTAGTTCCTCTTCACTTTCTGCCATAACGGTGGTGTCATCTGCATATCTGAGGTTATTGATATTTCTCCCGGTGCTCTGGATTCCAGCTTGTGCTTCTTCCATCCCAGTGTTTCTCATGATGTACTCTGCATAGAAGTTAAATAAGCAGGTTAATAATATACAGCCTTGACATACTCCTTTTCCTATTTGGAACCAGTCATTTGTTCCATGTCCATTTCTAACTGTTGCTTCCTGACCTGCATATAGGTTTCTCAAGAGGCAGATCAGGTGGTCTGGTATTCCCATCTCTTTCAGAATTTTCCACAGTTTATTATGATCCACACAGTCAAAGGCTTTAGTAGTAGTGAAAGGATAGGAGAGAATCCTTCTTGTCCCAAAGTTAGTCTCTGGACTTCCTAGGAAGTTGCCAGGCAGGAAAAGCAGCAGTTGGTATGTATCTTGTCATCACAGAGCTAAAGCGTACACTTTCTTCAACCCAAAATGATGGCCCTGAGAAAGCAGGTTGGTGAGGGAGTGGGAACCAGATGGTGTCAAAAGACACAAACGATGCATGTGGCCTCCACTGAATGGAGAGTCAGAGACCAGGAAAGTTCGATAGCAAGTGGGTCCAATGTCGTCACAAAGATGAGTCCCCCAAAAATGAATACATACTTCAATAAAGGGCTTGGTGGTTTTGGGTCTGTTTTCTCACTGAATATTGTATTAGGTTATTTTTGGTGATGCATGAGAGGAATGAGGCTTGAATTAAACTCAGTCCAAGAAGGAGATTTATTAATTGACAGAATTCAAGAACGGGTTGAATAAACACATGACATAAAAGGCAGATAGACAACTGAACTACCAGAACAAATGGATCCTGAAACTCCAGTGCTGCCAAGTCTTTCCCCCTGACTCCCAACACTGCTTCTTGCCAAAGTCAGTTTCAGTCTCTGTCACTGCAGCTGGCCTGTCTCAAGGAGCAAAGAATGGTATTGATAACTTCTGAGTTTTGTTTCAGTATGTCTTCAACTTCCAGAAAGAAAAGAGTCTGACTGTATCTGTTCAAAGTGAAGATTTTGCAGGAAATGGAAATGGTTAGTTTGACTCGAGTTAGTTGCTTACCCACAAAGAAATCAACTGTAACCAGAACGGCATGCTCAAACATGACACTTCCTAAGGATAAGGATGGATACTTGGTCATCACTTCCATGGGCTTCCAGAATGAAGTCTCAGGGCAATCCTCAATGAAATGCAAAGCAAGGTTACAGAGCTGTCACTTTAGGAGACATGGAACATAGAGTCTAGACTCGGATTCAATTGGAGCATGTTGGTTTAGAGGAAAAGTTCTAAACTTAGAATAAAAGGAACAAAAGTTCAAGTAATAGCTGCCCGTGTTGTTGTTTAGTTACTCAGTTGTGTACAATTCTTTTGTGATTCCATGTGTTGTATCTCACCAGGCTGCTGTCTCCATGGGATTTCTCAGACAAGAATACTAGAGTAGGTTGCCATTTCCCACTCCAGGGGATCTTCCGAACCCAGGTGTCCTACATTGGCGGGCAGATTCTTTACCACTGAACCACCAGGGAAGCAATAGCTAACCCATAAACCTTAGGAACAGGACTGTATCACTTATCCTCTCAGAGCCTTTGTTTATTCACTGTAAAATGGGAGGAATCACTGTCCTGTTGGGATTATGTTTTATGCATGTGTTTTTTTAAACATTACTACAAAGTAATCCCAGTATTGATCATGCCATGTTATCTAAACTTAGTATCTATTTTCTGAATTGTAACATTGTAAGAGTTCACCATCCACTTTTAAACCCATCACACATTTATCTATAGATAAAACTTTAGTTTGGATACACACACACCCAGATACACAAAGGTTTGCATTATTTTTCTACCCCTGGCATTACCGTATTAGAAACTGTTCATTTATCTGATCTATAGCTCAGCACTAAGGTCACTATGATTATAAAGAACACTGAGTTTGCATATGTTATCAAATGCAGTAAATGTAGGAACATGCAATAGAGACCACAAATATCTAGTGCATTCATATCTTCAAACTTATTCAAGGCCCATATTTTTGGAGCTTGTATTATTTAGATAATGTTTCAGGTCTACATTTCACTCATCATATATAGATACAAGCTTTCTAAGGATTTCTGAAATAACTGTTTTCCTTTATCTGTTCTATTTTTTTCTGGGTCTGTTGGACAGATTTTCCTGGAAGAGAGAAGAAGGGAAACACATGTTAATTTTGTTTGCCTGGAGAAGGTTCTGGGAACCTGTCTCTTGTGGCACACCTGCTCATTTCTAGCTCTGGAACTGAGCCACAGCTTCCCCAGACTGCTTCATTTCTGGGGAGAGAGCCATGGTTTTTCAATTCCACCTGAGTGAGGCCTGAAAGGGTCATTTTAGTTTCTGAGGTTGGTTTCAAGAGGCTCATGTCTCTCCTTTCATTGGGAGGGCCTATACAAGGCATGGGCTCTATAGACTGGATTCTCAGGACAGCAAGTTGTATTTAGCCCTGGAGGCAGTCCAAGAGGGAAAACTTCCTTACAGGGAAAAAAGAGGCTATTCAGTATTTGTCTCTTTCCACCTGTGCCCCTCTTTGTTTACAAAGCTGTGATTATATTTATTTTGAATGGCTTAGAGCACAGGAGTGCTTCTGGAGATAGTTGTAAATAAACAAACAAAAAAAATTCCTCTAATTATTCCATTTCTGAGCTGCTTCTTCCTCTTTTGCCCCACCCACTATGGGAGCTAAAAGTAGCACTGCCCTTGTATGTGTCAGTACCTTGGAGCTAGGAAGTTCCATATGGTCTTAAAAAAAAAAAAAAAGAAGTATAGTCGCTTTATAATGTTGTATTAGTTTCTGCATATACAGATATCCCCTTTCTCTGAGACCTTCCTCCCACTCTTGCCCCCCATCCCACCCCTATAGGTCATCACAGAGCATCAAGCTGAGCTCCCTAAGATATACAACAGATTCCCACTAGCTCTCTATTTTACACATGGTAGTGTGCTTACATCACTCTCCCAGTTCATTCCCCCCACCCTCATGTCCACACATGTGTTCTCTATCTCTATTCCTGCCCTGACAATAGATTCATCTGTAGCATTTTTTGAGATTCCATGTATACACATTAATATATAATATTTAGTTTTCTTTGTTGACTTCACTCTGTCTGACAGAATTTAGGTCCATCCACATCTCTGCAAATGACCCAATTTCATTTTTTATGAAAATTTCCTTTTTTATGACTGAGCAATATTTCAGTGTATATATGTGACACATCTCCTTTATGTATTCATCTGTCAATGGACATTGAGAGGTTCCTTAAAAAACTAAAAATAAAGCTACCTTATGACCAAGCAGTCCCACTATTGGGCATATACCCTGAGAAAAACATAATCCATATGGTTTTAGCCTGAATCTTCAGAAGGCAGAGCCTGAGCAAAGGCTTTTGTCATCCTGTTTTATGAAGGAATGCTCTCCATAGAGCCTGGCTGAAGGAGAAGGGATGTGAAGCAGGGAAGGTGTGAGAACCAATATGAGCCAATATTAAAAATGTAACCAAGTTAGCAACCACTTGGTTGAAGTGGAACTGAGTGCTGTCTTGTAGGGCTGTCTTCAGAGAAGTTCACAGACTGCTTCTCAGGACCGTTCATATTCGGGAAGAAGGAAGTCATTGATCTGTTGCTCCCAGACTGCCATTAGCCCACTCCTCTGCATGGGCATTAAATCCTTCACGACTCCCAGCAGCATCTATCACCTCATCATACAAGGGAAAGACCCTAGTAAAAAGGTGAGCAGAGCACAGAGCACATCTGAGATGTGACGTGGTGGGGCTGTGTCTACAGGAAGTTAGGGCTAGATAAAGACACTTCCTAAAAGAGGATTTCAGCTCTGGGGCAGAGGAGAAGGAATCTGTATTTTATTTAGGTTCTCAGGTTATTCTGGTTCAGCCTATCTATAAGCTAATGTTCAGAAATTACTTTTATTGACTATAACTACCTCTGAGCACAAACACTGACATGCGTATTAACAATGGATTTGTGAACTTTCAGGAAGTATTTTTCTTTTATGACCTCCTTAAGGCAAAACCATAGACATATACACTCACACAGGGGTGTGTGTGTGTGTAGGTGTTGATCACAGGGTAAAAGGGAAATACTTTGAATTCCATAAGCTACAGAGTTTAGTATGTATAGAAAGAGGAAGTGATGAGTTTCCTCCAAATCTTCCCAACTTTCATGCATATTTTTAGGAACTACAATTTTTTTTATATGTCTTACATGGACTCAGCTCTCAGTTAGCCTTTGTCTGCTTTGTGAATTATGAGTGCCAGGTTTGTCTTCACAGCTATCATGCCAGACTCTCTGGCTTCCCTTCCTTACTGGGAAAGCATGTGTTTTACCCAGGAAGCAGTCACTCAGTTTTAACAGTGGCCTCAGCAAAAAAACCTATTTGCTAAGGCAAAACCAGTGCTCCTGCAAAATTAAAATCCGACCTGAACACCTTTCAAAATCAAGCTGAAATGGCTTTTGGATTATCCATGGTAGTGGATTATTCACACCACTGCTCTCCTATTAACAGTTATTCAGAATCCGCCATCCAAAATGTCTCAAAACTGTGAACAGCCTCTGCCTCAATTCAGTTGCATATAACTCACAATATGTTATCACATAAGCTGAGTGAGGAATTGTGGTGAGACCCCCTAGTTCGGTGGTTCTCAAAGTATGGTCTCTGAGCGGCAACATCAGCATCATTTGGGAATTTGTTAGAAATTCAGAAAGATTATTAGCTTTTTGTATAATTAGATATGCATATTGAAAAAAAACTGTAACACATAAAATAATCTGCCTTTGTTGTTGTTTAGTTGCTAAGTCATGTCCAACTCTTTGCGACCCCATGAACTTCAGCATGCCAGGCTTCCTTGTCCTTCACTACTTCTAGGAGTTTGCTCAAACTTATGTCCATTGAGTCAGTGATGCCATCCAACCATCTCATCCTCTGTCATGCCCTTTTCCTCCTGCCTTCAACCTTTCCCAGCATCAGGGTCTTTTCTCATGAGTTGGCTCGTCTCATTAGGTGACCAAAGAATTGGAGCTTCAGCTTCAGTATTAGTCCTTCGAATGAATATAGAGTGGATTTTCTTTAGGATTAAGTAGTTTGATCTCCTTGCAGTCCAAGGAACTCTTCAGGAGTCTTCTCCCAGCACCACAGTTCAAAAACATCTATTCTTTGGTGCTCAGCCTTCTTTGTGGTCCAACTCTCACATCCATACATACTGGAAAAACCGTAGCTTTGACTATACACTATTAAGTGATATATCTCTAACTGCCAGAAGTATTTAAGTAGAGACTGGATAAATTGTCAGAGGTTTTTAGAGGAGATTCTTGCTTAAGATGAGATGTTGGATAAAAGAGCTGCTAATGTTGCTTCAGACACTAATGTTCTTTGACCATATCAGCAGGAAGTAAGTGATCTGAGTATCTTACCTTTGTGTTTTAGTTGGATCTCATAGATGGTTCATGCAGCCACAGGAGTGCTCATTACTTTCAGATCACTGTGAGATGTTTCCTGAGTTTTCCTGCAATATCCACATGTATTCCAAACAATTATTTAGGAACCCATTTTCCAAATTGGTCTTATCTTTAATAAGGATTTCTGAGGTTTCTAAAAACTTTAAAAGAATAATGGAAACCAATCAAATGAACCTGTGCTACAGAGATAAATATGTTTTGCATTATGATTTATCTGTTCCATATTTTTATTTTTAACACAGAAAGGTAATTATTATTAACATGATTCATCACATTTTAGTACAACTGTTACTGTCATGAATAGGAACAAAGGAAATAACCTTTGTATAGTGCTTTGGAGGGTACAAAGTGCGTCCGCATATACGAGTGCACTTTATTCTTATAGTGACCCTATCAACATTTATGATTATTATAACTCATTTTATGCAAGAAGAACCTGGTGTTGGAGAGCTCACTTACTTATCTAAGAGAGCTCTGCTAATTAGTGATGCAGGATGAAGGGAGTCTTGGTCATTGATTTTTATCAAGTCCATCTTCTTTCCCGTATATCATTGGTTCTAAAATGTTTTTGTCTTAGAATCCCAATTATTGAGGACCCCAAAGATCTTTTGTTCATGGTGTTTATATCTGTGGTTTATTATATTATAATTGAAGACTGAGGACAGTTTAAAATACTGTTAACTATTTCATTTAAAATAACATTAATTAAGCCAGTTACATGGTAATATCAATAATATTTTAATTTAAAAATAAAAGTTTTCAAAATAATAAAATGAATGAGAACAGTTGTGTTCTTAAACATATTAAAATATCTCTTTAATGTTGGATTAATAGAAGACAAATGGATTCTCATATTTTCTTTTGCATTTAATTTTTTGCAAGATGACATTTTGGTTGAAGAGTATGAAAACATTTTGACCATGCAGAGATACTTGTTTGGAAAATAAGGCATATTTTAATAAAATTTTTAGATAATTGTGGATATTTTCCTTTGATTTGTACTAGATCAAACAAGCTCAACAAGTGATAGGTTCTCAGAGATCAATTGTGATACAGAACATGAACACTTTTCAATGAAATTTTGTACTCCATTATGTTGTAATACAATAGGTTTCTTGCATTCTGGTAAAAATGAATATTTTACCAATGTATATGACTCCCTGCCCTGGTTAACTGAAAATTATTGATTTACTGAATTTGAAGATTTTTTCCAAATATTGTCACATTTTATTGTGTAGTACCAAGAAATCACATCTGTTAATATTATAATAATGTCATAGGAAAAGTTCTTAAGTATTGGGAGATGTCAAGTTTATAGTTACAGACACAAGATTTTCAGAACTCTCACTTTTCCATTTAAATCTTATCTTTAGCAACAGATATCAGTTGTTTTCCTTAATGTGACAGACTGACTTGATTTTTTTCTCACAAAAACATTTTTATGTCAAATTTCCAAGTCTGAAGAACCAGAGTTTTACATTTCGTGGAGAAAAAGAGCATAACTATTTCATCTTGCAGCCAAACACTGACACAAGTATTATTTATCAAGATAAACATCATATATTGGTATGCAGAAGTAATCTCATTCACACTTGTAATTTTGTCATTTAATCACTTATAATATTCACAAGATGCATACTCAAGTTTAAAATATAAAAACTTAATAATTTATACTGCTTCTATTCTTTGCTGGAAGTGGACTTTTGTTTTGAATGTGTAATAGTGAAGGAGAGTGAAAAAGTTGGCTTAAAGCTCAACATTCAGAAAACAAAGATCATGGCATCTGGTCCCATCACTTCATGGGAAATAGATGGGGAAACAGTGGAAACAGTGTCAGACTTTATTTTTGGGGGCTCCAAAATCACTGCAGATGGTGAGTGCAGCCATGAAATTAAAAGACGCTTACTCCTTGGAAGGAAAGTTATGACCAACCTAGATAGCATATTCAAAAGCAGAGACATTACTTTGCCAGCAAAGTCTAGTCAAGGCTATGGTCTTTCCTGTGGTCATGTATGGATGTGAGAGCTGGACTGTGAAGAAGGCTGAGCGCCGAAGAATTGATGCTTTTGAACTGTGGTGTTGGAGAAGACTCTTGAGAGTCCCTTGGACTGCAAGGAGATCCAACCAGTCCATTCTGAAGGAGATCAGTCCTGGGATTTCTTTGGAAGGAATGATGCTAAAGCTGAAACTCCAGTATTTTGGCCACCTCATGCGAAGAGTTGACTCATTGGAGAAGACTCTGATGCTGGGAGGGATTGGGGGCAGGAGGAGAAGAGGACGACAGAGGATGAGATGGCTGGATGGCATCACTGATTCGATGGACGTGAGTCTGAGTGACCTCTGGGAGTTTGTGATGGACAGGGAGGCCTGGCGTGCTGTGATTCATGGGGTCGCAAAGAGTCAGACATGACTGAGCAACTGATCTGATCTGATCTGATCTGAGTAGTCCTCAGTGACAAGCCTCACCTAGAAACCTGGGAGAAGTGATCATCTGTCCTCCAGCAGCTGCATGGCAAAAGAGCATCTCCAGGTGAAAATTTTAAGCTGTAATTTATAGAGGATTCTAGGTGTCTAGCTGCTACATGCTGCTGCTGTTGCTGCTAAGTCGCTTCATTCATGTCCGACTCTGTGCGACCCCATAGATAGCAGCCCACCAGGCTCCTCCATCCATAGGATTTTCCGGGCAAGAGTACTGGAGTGGGGTGCCATTGCCTTCTATGCAACTGCTACATAGAGTATTTTAATTCATTAAATGCTAGCAACCCTAAGATGGAGCAACTATTATTATCCTCATTGTACATATTGAGACTCCTAAATATAGTAGTTACTGAGTGTAAATTTTCCAGGAGGAAGCTAGTAAGTGTTGGAGCCTGCTTACAAACACACATCTGCTTGGCTCCAATTCTAATTCTACCACTTCCCAAATGAACAACACCTGAGGAGAGCTTGAAATACATATATGTGTGAATGTTGAATTCAGTAATACGTATATGTGAATTCAATACATACTTTCATATGTAATATGTGCTGTGTTCAGTCACTCAGTTGTTTCTGACTCTTTGTGACCCCATGGACTATAACCTTCAGGGCACCTCTGTCCGTAGATTATCCAGGCAAGAATACTGGAGTGTGTTGCCATTTCCTACTTCAGGGCCCTTCCTACCCAGGGATCAAACCCAGGTATCTTGCATCTCCTGCATTGTCAGGCAGATTCTTTACCCCTATGCCATGTGGGGAATTAAAAAATACATGTATGTGGACTCAAGTACATACTTACATATGTTTTACATGTATGCTGCTGCTTCTAAGTCACTTCAGTCGTGCCCGACTCTGTGCGACCCCATAGATGGCAGCCCACCAGGTTCAGCCATCCCTGGGATTCTCCAGGCAAGAACACCGGAGTGGGTTGCCATTTCCTTCTCCAATGCATGAAAGTGAAAAGTGAAAGTGAAGTCGCTCAGTTGTGTCTGACTCTTAGCGACCCCATGGACTGTAGCCTACTAGGCTCCTCCGTCCATGGGATTTGCCAGGCAAGAGTCCTGGAGAGGGGTGCCATTGCCTTCTCCTTTACATGTATACACACACACACATAAGAAAGAGTCAGAGCTTGAATATATATGTATTGTGTGGGTGTATTTGGACTTGGGTTAGAATAAAGCCTATGCATGTTGTAATATTAATATCTTACGTAGATACAACGCTCGATAGTAAGAAAAATCCATAAGAGCACACAGTTTCTGTTTTTCCTAGCAACGTATACTTAGGCAGTAGTGCAGTATGTAGCATGAATGTATATGCAGTAAATATTTGTTGAAGGAACAAATAAGAATAAATGAGTGGATGAAATTATTTTTTTACTGAAAGGTTCTGCATTCATTATAACCTTTTTAGTCTCAGGCAGTAGGCAGAGTAAAAACTCTTAATTCTCCCCGTTACAGCATGGAACTGGAACTTGCATTTTCTGATGTCTGGTTTTTGTTCTCTCCGCTTCATTTTCCTGGTACAACAAAGTAAGCTATGCGTCTGTCCACCTTAGGTTCCGCTGTTATTCTTTACGTCCTTTTTTATATAGTCACAAGTTGAGACACTGGACAAACGTTGCTGAATGTCAAAGGACAGGAAAATTTCCAAAGTTTCTACTTACATCCTTCAAATAAACTGTAAGCTGGCTGAAATCTTTTCTTAACTTGGTGGAGGGTAGCTGTTTCCATCTGAACATTTAACCTTTGAGCTGAGAACCCAGCACCACAAGTACCATTTTATTTCTGGAACTAGCAATCCTGAGGTGAATCCTAAAATATGATCTAGAAATGTTTATTTTATTCTGTCCTTGGTGATGCAGAAATTGTTCTATGGTTTGATGCATTCAAATGACTCAAACATTCTAAGGAATAAATTCTTGTTCAGTATTTTGGGAAACGAATAACAGGTATAGCTATAAACATATCTATAGCTCTAGATATAAATATAGGCTGATAATTGACTCTTATTTCACATTTTTCACAGGCAGGATGGGCCATTCTCAGCCTGTCTTATAAGGAGCATCTCCTGTAGCCACATGTGAAAAAAGGCCAAGGCAATGAAATACCAGGAAGTCAAACACGGCCTTTGTTTATCTGCCAAACATTGTAATGAAGGGTACAGGAATGGAAAAGACCCACTGGGAACCACAAAGATTAGTTTGACTCTATTACCACCTAAAAACCTTCTGGGGAAAGAGAGAACTTAATTAACTGATTTCTTCATTTTCTGAAATAGAGTTATATCTCTTGAAAGATGTTGTTTGGGACCATTACAGATTTGTGAACTCACCCTCTTGGGATGAACTCCTTAGGATTCTGTGGTGGTTTAATCCCTAAGTCATGTCTCACTCTTGTGACTCATGGACTATAGCCCACCAAGTCCCCTTTGTCCATGGGATTTCCCAAGCAAGAATACTGGAGTGGGTTGCCATTTCCTCCTCCAGGGGATCTTATGGACCCAGGGATTGAACCTATGTCTCCTATGTTTCAGGCCTATTCTTCACCATCTTATCCACCAGGGAAGTCCTAAGGTTCTAGCTAGTCCTTTTATTTATGCATCTGATCCTCCAGACTCTTTTCATATTCCCTCTAGCTTCTGTCCCAAAGCATCACCAAACTCCTACTTCTCTTAATGGTAGTAACATTTCCTTTGTCTTCTTGATATGAATTTGGAGCTTTTAAATCTTTATATTGGTAGTCCATTCATCTTCCACTTTATCCATAGTGTCTGATCAGCTACCAAGTTGATGGATTTGGCTTTGTATTTTCTCTTGATTCTTTTCATTAGAACTCCATCCCTACTCTTACATTGTCTTAGAATGTTCTTCCCATCTATAGCCATTGAAATTAAAGACATCTTTTCATAAAAAATCTGAGAAGCCTTCATGTTTATTAATCTTTTCTGAAAGTATATCTTGCCCAGTAAATTTGATAGTGCCTTATCCTGAAATCACTGCAGATGGTGACTGCAGCCATGAAATTAAAAGACACTTACTTCTTGGAAGAAAAGTTATGACCAACCTAGATAGCATATTCAAAAACAGAGACATTTCTTTGCCAACAAAGTTCCATCTAGTCAAGGCTATGGTTTTTCCAGTGGTCATGTATGGATGTGAGAGTTGGACTGTGAAGAAAGCTGAGTGCTGAAGAATTGATGCTTTTGAAGTGTGGTGTTGGAGAAGACTCTTGAAAGTCCCTTGGACTGCAAGGAGATCCAACCAGTCCATTCTGAAGGAGATCAGCCCTGGGATTTCTTTGGAAGGACTGATGCTAAAGCTAAAACTCCAGTACTTTGGCCACCTCATGCGAACAGTTGACTCATTGGAAGAGACTCTGATGCTGGGAGGGATTGGGGGCAGGAGGAGAAGGGGACGACAGAGGATGCGATGGCTGGATGGCATCACTGACTCAATGGACGTGAGTCTGAGTGAACTCCAGGAGTTTGTGATGGACAGGGAGGCCTGGCGTGCTGTGATTCATGGGGTCGCAAAGAGTTGGACATGACTGAGCGACTGAACTGAACTATCCTGAAATTCTATAGCACATATATTTCTCATTGCACATGTATTCTCCAGTATACCACAGTTGTCTGTATCCTATGTCATTCTTCTCATTGAAATATAAGAAATGTCAGGCTCAGTTCTATCCCTTGAGGACGGGCAGTAAACTGCACCTATTAGCTTTGCACCTAATACAGTCTAATAGAGAAAGTTGAGTGTTCTGAGTCCAACTGCCTAGATTTGAAACCCGGCTTAGACACTTTGAACCTCAGTTCTTTTATCTGACAAAGAATAATAACTATCTTTGAGGTGTGTATTTGATAGCAAAATTGTATTCATGTTGCCTGGAACATGGTAAATGTTTAGTTATGTAATTTATTGGACTTATATTTACTGAGCAAGTACTCTGTGTCACATATTGTTTTGGGCTTTAAGAATCCATAATGGTAAACAAGACAGACAAGTGTCTTGCTTCTGTATGGTGTAGATTCTAGTGAGAAGAGGCAGAGAGAGATGATGTTAATCTGTTATCAAATAGTATGGCTGTACCAGTTGTTTTCTGATTTGTAGCTTCTCATGCCATATTTGTTTTCAAAGATCATGAGTGCGATCCTGGACACAGGTACTAAAGATGTTGAAATGGAATGTTTGGATGAAGCACCATGACAGTAAATGCCATATTCCAAAGTGAAATGCAAATCATAATATACACACAGACACACACACACACACACACACACACACACACACACACACATTTCAAAATTGATGTTAGAATCCACATCCATATCTATTAAAATCCTCACCTGCAATGAGCATAACTAAAATTAACAGTTGAAGTTATGAGGATTTTTGTCAAGAGCACTTTGGATTCACTAAGTGTACTTCATTTCCTAGGGATGGAAAGGACAGGCTTCCCTCTTCATCATAAGAGAGAGATACTTTAAGGAGACTAGTCAGAGTTTAATATGATATTTCTTTAGTTTGGAAAGCACAGCATACTTGAGTCTGATTCTTTCTAGAAAACTGAACAAGTGAAAAGTTGGCTGAGTGGTCTGTAGTCCTTGAATTTATTGAGTAACATAGTATTTAAACATGCTTCATGGATAAAATGTGCATGAAAAGACAGGGCAGGGGCCCCGAATTTAACTTCTGTCAAGAAGGGATGCAGGGAACATTGAACAGACCTCAGAAGAAAGGACTTGACATACCAATGGATGCTTATGTTCAAAGAAGGAGTAAATGGCCAGCTGCAATAGACATGAAGTCATGCTCCTCAGTAATCAAGATTGACTGGGCAGTTAGGTCCTTATTAGCGTATCCATTTATACTTACATACATAAACAAGATATCTTGAGAGAGTGGTAACAGCCATGGAGAAAATAAATTAGGATAATTTAAATGAGATTGACTAGGGTGAGGCAGACGCAACTTGAGAGTGGATATCCAAGAATGATATCTCAGAACAGGTAATACTAGTCTGGCAGGCTTCTGCATATCAAGAAGAAGGTTATTCGGGAAAGGCAAGAGCTAGTTCCAGGGCCACTGGGTGGGAATGAGATTGACATATTTTAGGAATTCAAAGATAAACAGTGTCCAAGTGACCAGTCAGTAGGAATGATGAACAGAGCGGACTGTAGAGGCAGTCCAAACAGAGCCTTGCAGGGCATGGAGAGGAGTTTGGGTTTAATTTAGTAGAAAAGGAAGAGTTTTAAGCAGAAAGTAACATGAAATGATTTACTTCTGAGTGAGGTAACAGAAAACTGTGCCAAGTATAGGATAATGCAATGATTAGATATCTTCTGGAGAAGATGTAACTTGAACTAGATCCATTTGGGTTCAATTTGGAGAAGCTAGGAAGAATTGGCAGAAGGTGAGTGGAAGGGTGTATATAGGTACAGGGCAGGGAATTACATGACCCAAGGCATAGACAAAACCCAGGGATTGCAATTTTAAGCTATAAATTGGTTACTGGGATGGATTAATCCTTAAGGAGGTAACTAGATATCAGGGCCAGCCAAACCAAGTTGAGTGTCTAGTTGTGGTATCTGTCTAAAACGGACCAAATGAAGAAATAGATTCCAGGAGTGAGGGAGCGTGACAAATTAGGAAGGATACCCAAAGATGCTGGGCCAGAGGGTCTGAAAAGAGGGTCTCACTAGCCGAGATGTGGTAACAGGTTCTATATTGCCCATGGCCACAGACAGAGGGTAGATTCTTAAGGGCGACTGACAACCATCCTTGCCTAATTGTGGTCAATTGTCCTCATTTTTCTCTTGGCAATCCCTGGTTTCAAGCTCCTAACATCTAAATGAATCTCTATACAGTAACTTCATGGCATTTATCTGAGTTTGTTTTTCCATTTTGTGCAATTATTTTTCTGGCATCTGGATCCACAATCAGAAATTCAGCTTAGGAAAGCCAAATACTTTTCCTGATTTTACTCAATAATGTAGCCTCAGCATAATGCCAATCACATAATGGTTCTTCACATACTTGCTGAATCAGTAAATCCTGCCTGACCTCCTAACCATTTCATGAGTTTGTGTCTTGTCTCTTCCCACTCCAAATAGACTAGTACCTTTCTAGATTATGAATATACTTTAATGAATTTATTTCTGATGTATACAAGAAGACAGCATATTAAAAAGCAGAAACATTACTTGGCTGACAGAGGTCAGTTTAGTCAAAGTTATGGTTTTTCCAGTAGTCATGTATGGATGTGAGAGTTATACCATAAATAAGACTAAGTGCCAAAGAATTGATGCTTTTGAACTGTGGTGCTGGAGAAGACTCTTGAGATTCCCTTGGACTGCAAGATCAAGCTGGTCAATCCTAAAGGAAATTAATCCTGAAGAATCATTGGAAGGACTCATGCTGAAGCTGAAGCTCCAATACTTTGGTCACCTGATGCGAACAACTGACTCTTGGAAAAGACCCTGATGCTGGGAAAGATTGAGACAGGAGGAGAAGGGGACAACAGGATGAGATGGTTGGATGGCATCACTGACTCAATGGACATGGGTTTGAGCAAGCTCTGGAAGTTGGTGATGGACAGGGAAACCTGGCATGTTGTAGTCCATGGGGTTGCAAGGAATCGGACATGACTGAGCAGCTGAACTGACTGATATACAAGAAGATTTGATTGGCTCCTTTATGTATTACCTACTGTGAAAGATGCTTAATACAATGATGAGGAGGACCAACCTGCCAGGTATTTTCTGAAGAGGTTAACTTTCAGTGAAGAATCTTAAATAATTATGCACAAGGATATTATATTACCATTAACAATATGATAAAGAGGAAAAATATAGGTTGCTATGAATAGCTCTGAAGTCCATTCTCTACCCTCAGAGAAGAAAAGTGTTATCGTCTTAAACGAAAACAGCAACCATGATTTTAGTTTTGATCCATAAGTCTGTGTGGTACCTAGAAAAGGCCCATGCATATAGGTGTATGCCTGCCAGAGTGAAAAATCAAGGCTGACATACTGACAGTACACACTAACCACGCCAATCAGTGTGTCCTGTCAACACAGCACCGAAACCATGAAGTTCTTGTTCTTTTTGTCCCATGGGTGTGATGGTCAGGGAATTACTGAAGAGACTCTCCATAAGGTAGAATATTAGACATTTCTTTTCCATCTGTCTATGCACACAGAGATGTTGGCTGTTTGCCTGTGCCGGAAATCAGATTGATCAGTATAGAAGTACTGGAATTAAATGTTTACAGAGACTATCTCTGGTGATTATTAAAAGATTAGAATCTCCTTAGAGTTCTTAAGTTGTGCCAGATGGTCATCTACATAAAAGCACTAAAGAAATTCAAGGGGAAAAAAAGAAAATTTAGATACTGAAGCAGATCATGGTATGGAAACGGAAAAAGCAGGCTGAGGATGCCAGAATTTGGTGAGTCCAGAGGAAAATTATTTTCTTGCTTATCTGCCCATGAAACCATATATATATCAGATCAGATCAGATCAGATCAGTCGCTCAGTTGTGTCCGAATCTTTGCGACCCCATGAACTGCAGCACGCCAGGCCTCCCTGTCCATCACCAGCTCCCGGAGGTCACTCAGACTCACATCCATCGAGTCAGTGATGCCATCCAGCCATCTCATCCTCTGTCGTCCCCTTCTCCTCGTGCCCCCAATCCCTCCCAGGATTAGAGTCTTCTCCAATGAGTCAACTCTTCGCATGAGGTGGCCAAAATACTGCAGTTTCAGCTTTAGCATCATTCCTTCCAAAGAAATCCCAGGGCTGATCTCCTTCAGAATGGACTGGTTGGATCTTCTTGCAGTCCAAGGGACTCTCAAGAGTCTTCTCCAACACCACAGTTCAAAAGCATCAATTCTTCGGCACTCAGCCTTCTCACATCCATACATGTCCAGCTCTCACATCCATACATGACCACAGGAAAGACCATAGCCTTGACTAGGTGAACCTTTGTTGGCAAAGTGATGTCTCTACTTTTGAATATGCTATCTAGGTTGGTCATAACTTTCCTTCCAAGGAGTAAGGGTCTTTTAATTTCATGGCTGCAGTCACCATCTGCAGTGATTTTGGAGCCCAGAAAAATAAAGTCTGACACTATTTCCACTGTTTCTCCATCTATTTCCCATGTAGTGATGGGACCAGATGCCATGATCTTCGTTTTCTGAATGTTGAGCTTTAAGCCAACCTTTTCACTCTCCACTTTCACTTTCATCAAGAGGCTTTTGAGTTCCTCTTCACTTTCTGCCATAAGGGTGGTATCATCTGCATATCTGAGGTTATTGATATTTCTCCCAGCAATCTTGATTCCAGCTTGTGTTTCTTGCAGTCCAGCATTTCTCATGATGTACTCTGCATATAAGTTAAATAAACATGGTGACAATATACAGCCTTGACGTACTCCTTTTCCTATTTGGAACCAGTCTGTTGTTCCATGACCAGTCCTAACTGTTGCTTCCTGACCTGCATACAGATTTCTCAAGAGGCAGATCAGGTGGTCTGGTATTCCCATCTCTTTCAGAATTTTCCACAGTTTATTGTGATCCACACAGTCAAAGGCTTTGGCATAGTCAAGAAAGCAGAAATAGATGTTTTTCTGGAACTCTCTTGCTTTTTCGATGATCCAGCGGATGTTGGCAATTTGATCTCTGGTTCCTCTGCCTTTTCTAAATCCAGCTTGAACATCAGGAAGTTCACAGTTCACATATTGCTGAAGCCTGGCTTGGAGAATTTTGAGCATTACTTTACTAGCGTGTGAGATGAGTGCAATTGTGCGGTAGTTTGAGCACTCTTTGGTATTGCCTTTCTTTGGGACTGAGATGAAAACTGACCTTTTCCAATCTTGTGGCCACTGCTGAGTTTTCCAGATTTGCTGGCATATTGAGTGCAGTACTTTCACAGCATCATCTTTCAGGATTTGGAATAGCTCCACTGGAATTCCATCACCTCCACTAGCTTTGTTCGTAGTGATGCTTTCTAAGGCCCACTTGACTTCACATTCCAGGATGTCTGGCTCTAGGTCAGTGATCACACCATCATGATTATCTGGGTCGTGAAGCTCTTTTTTGTACAGTTCTTCTGTGTATTCTTGCCACCTCTTTTTAATATCTTCTGCTTCCATTAGGTCCATACCATTTCTGTCCTTTATCGAGTGCATTTTTGCATGAAATGTTCCTTTGGTATCTCTGATTTTCTTGAAGAGATCCCTAGTCTTTCCCATTCTGTTGTTTTCCTCTATTTCTTTGCATTGATCACTGAAGAAGGCTTTCTTATCTCTTCTTGCTATTCTTTGGAACTCTGCATTCAGATGTTTATATCTTTCCTTTTCTCCTCTGCTTTTCACTTCTCTTCTTTTCACAGCTATTTGCAAGGCCTCCCCAGACAGCCATTTTGCTTTTTTGCATTTCTTTTCCATGGGGATGGTCTTGATCCCTGTCTCCTGTACAATGTCACGAACCTCATTCCATAGTTCATCAGGCACTCTATCTATCAGATCTAGGCCCTTAAATCTATTTCTCACTTCCACTGTATAATCATAAGGGATTTGATTTAGGTCATACCTGAATGGACTAGTGGTTTTCCCTACTTTCTTCAATTTCAGTCTGAATTTGGCATATGTATATAAAGATTTTTCAGTGTGGACCATTTTTAAAGTCTTTATTGAATTTGTTACAATATTGCTTCTATTATTTTTATTCTGTTATTTTTTGGCTGTGAGGCATGTCTGTGGGGGGGTTCTTAGCTCCCCACCTGGGGATTGAACCTGTATCCTCTGTATTTGAAGGCAAAGTCTTAACCACTGAACCACTAGTGAAGTCTGCCAAACTGTATTCTTTATGGATACCAGTTGCCTATTTGTTTGCGCTTACTGTTGATTCTTCGTTGAACCCTTTGCTCTGACTCTTCTAGTTATCAAGTTTGTATGTTTTGGATCCCAGCCCAAGGAATGACTTGATGACTCTTTATATTATTGAACCCTCATCATGTACTTTCCCATTGGCCTGCTACATCCTTTATAACATCAAAATGTGCATTTATTGTTGACTTATATACTTTTAAAAACCTTAGGTTTCTTGAGGGCAGGGTTGAAGGCAAGAGGAGAAGTAGGCAACAGAGGATGAAATGGTTGGATGGCATCACTGACTCAGTGGTCATGAGTTTGAGCAAACTCCAAGAAACAGTGAAGGGCAGGGAAGCCTGGTGTGCTAGAGCCCATGGGGTCGCAGAGTCAGACACGACTGAGCAACCGGACAACAACAGCAATCTGTTCTGTGCTGTTTGCTAAACTGAAAAGTGATTGGCTCGGTCAAGAGCACTACATAAATACGAGGAAAGGAATGATTATTGATTAACTATGGTTGCAAATAAAAAGATGTCATTTTAGATTGGTGGAAATAACTGGAATTTTTCAGACTCTTTAGCTCTTTTCCTTACCTAGTCTCTTATTTAACTACTCCTGATAGGAGGCTTTTTTGGGCATGTGTAGACTCAGTGTTTGGAGAAGGCAATGGCACCCCACTCCAGTACTCTTGCCTGGAAAATCCCATGGACGGAGGAGCTTGGTAGGCTGCAGTCCATGGGGTCGCTAAGAGTTGGACACGACTGAACAACTTCACTTTCACTTTTTACTTTCATGCACTGGAGAAGGAAATGGCAACCCACTCCAGTGTTCTTGTCTGGAGAATCCCAGGGACGGCAAAGCCTGGTGGGCTGCCGTCTATGGGGTCACACAGAGTTGGACACGACTGAAGTGACTTAGTAGCAGCAGCAGCAGCGGAGTCAGTGTACTTCTCTTTTTTAGCCTTGCACTTTGTTGAGGTATACTTGACTTATACAACTTGTATATATTTGAAGTATACAACATGTTGCCTTGATATATGTGTACATTGTGAAATGATTACCCCAGTCAAGCTAATTAACACTCCCATCTCCTCACATAGTTTTGATTGTGTATGTGTGATGAGAACACTTAAGATCAACTCTCTTAGCAAATGTCAAGTATACAGTACAGTATTATTAAATACACTTTGTATACAATACAATATTAAATATTTACCATGCTATACATTACATCTCTGGAATTTATTCATCCTGAATAGCTAAAGTATTTTTTCTTATTTGAAGTCCTCCAGTGCTTACACTGAAGCTCAGTAGCTATTCTTCAGTCCTCGGAGAAGACAGTGGCACCCCACTCCAGTACTCTTGCCTGGAAAATCCCATGGATGGAGGAGCCTGGAAGGCTGCAGTCCATGGGGTTGCTGAGGGTCAGACACGACTGAGCGACTTCACTTTCACTTTTCACTTGCATGCATTGGAGAAGGAAATGGGAACCCACTCCAGTGTTCCTGTCTGGAAAATCCCAGAGATGGGGCAGCCTGATGGGCTGCTGTCTATGGGGTTGCACAGAGTCGGACACGACTGAAGCGACTCAGCAGCAGCTACTAGTAAGAATGGTGTAATATAGAAATTTCACTTTACTGGCTTGGCTCTCTTTAAACAGCCCATCTCCTCACCCCTCTCTTGTGATAAGATAGAACACTAGACTGTGTTTCAGGGGGAAAACAAAGGTGTTTATTTGCAATTAAAAGTTTGGTCACAAATCCCCTCTTCCCAGATTGGTCATTTGTGAAATGAGAGAAGTGAGAGCGTTGGACTAGATGAAACATAAAGTGTATTTTAAGTCTCAGATATCATGATTTGTAGATATTATATTTAAGTCTTTTATCCCTGCTTTCAAGTGATCTTTTTAAAGGTCAGAATTGGACAACAGATGCTGAAGAAGATCTTGGCCTAAGCTCAGATTGAGTGGGAGGTACTGTCAGTGTTGATAAAGGTGTTGGTCTTGCTGACCTGGTTGTAAGAAGAGCCTCAAATTCTCTCCATCATATGGGAAAGTCAATTTAAAAATTTGTTCATTTCCACTGAGATGCTTCTGGAAACCCAGACATAGTTTTAAGAATTTTTAAAAGAAGCCATGAATTTGACCAAAGAGTAAATGCCAAGAAGTGACTTTTTCAGAAAAAGATAACTTTTAAAACAGGCATAAATAAAGAACTTCTGTGGTTTTTATCAGAATCCAACTTTTACTGAAATATTTCTCCTTTAAAAAAAAAAAAAACAAAACATTTTACCATTGGTTTACATGGAAGAGAGAAGCAGGAGGGACACCAGTTCATCTGTAACCTTGGGCAAGTTATTTACCTCCCTGAGTTCCATGTTCCTCATCTGATAAAATGTGGAGAACAATAGTACTGTGTCATATGAGGTAGTATGTGAAAACCTTGCCTGGTTCATTACCAAGTGTTCCATAAATATTTGCCATTACTTTATTACTGTAATGGGTCTTCCCTGGTGGCTCAGACAGTAAAGCATCTGCCTGCAACGCGTGAGACCCGGATTCGATCCCTGGGTCGGGAAGATCCCCTGGAGAAGGAAATGGCAATCCACTCCAGCACTCTTGCCTGGAAAATCCCATGGACGGAGGAGGAGCCTGATAGGCTACAGTCCATGGGGTCGCAAAGAGTCGGACACGACTTCACTTTCACTTTCACTTTATTACTGTAATACCTATGCTATGCTGTGTGCTACGCTTAGTTGCTCAGTCATGTCCGACTCTTTGTAGCCCCATGGACTGTAGCCCGCCAGGCTCTTCTGCTGCTAAGTCACTTCAGTCGTGTCTGACTCTGTGTGGCCCCATAGATGGCAGCCCACCAGGCTCTGCCATCCCTGGGATTCTCCAGGCAAGAACACTGGAGTGGGTTGCCATTTCTTTCTCCAATACATGAAAGGGAAAAGTGAAAGTGAAGTCTCTCAGTCGTGTCCGACTCTTTGTGACCTCATGGACTGCAGCCTACCAAGCTCCTCTGTCCATGGGATTCTCCAGGCAAGAGTACTGGAGTGGGGTGCCATTGCCTTCTCCAGCCAGTATTCAACAAATAGTTGTAAGCACCATAAGCAATAAGACTCCCAATTCCCTTCCCACCTTCACACACATATTGCTTGTCTAAACTGTTAATATAAGCACTTTTAAGAGCAAGGTATACTTGGCAATGCAGTAGTATATCAGCTACCTCTAACATGTTATGAATAATTTAAAAATATACCTTAAAAATTGGGAATAGAACTGGCGATAGAGGAGAGAAAACTTGTTATTAGTGGGATTCCCTTACCCAATTGATTTCCTCAAAATGTCCTCTTCACTTCCTAGTTCAGAATGTATTTATTTATTGTATTCAATTCATGCTGAATAAAATGTGGACTTACTATTTTTTTTTTTTTTTTTTTAACCAAGTTCACTGAAGGATACAATGCCCTCAAAGAGCCTATAGTACAGTGGTTCAGAGCACAGGCTTCAAATTAGGCAAACCTCACCTACAATTCTGGCTCCCTGATCTCTTAGCTACATGATCATAGGAAATTTATTTATTAACTTTGAGCCTCAGTTTTCTTGTGTATAAAATGTAAAACCTTCCTTTTATGTTTTTATGAATGCAACTCATATAATGAGCACAATCATTCTTGTAAAATAGAGTTCCTAACACATAAGAACCAATAAATGGCTATCATTAGTAAATTATACTGTAGTGGACAATATTAAGACACCCCAGTTTTTATCATCTTATACATAAAATTATTGACATTCCTACCCCCTTATTGATTTAGTCTGAGCTCATAGGCCAGTCAGTAACAACAATAACAACACCATCAAATATCATTGGTTTAATACTACAAAATACTATTTCTTATTGATCCAAAATCTCTGTGGTTCCAAAGATTTCCTCAAGTCAGCTGTCTTCTGTACAGTCAGTCAGAAATACAAGAATTGTGTTGTATGTCTCAAGCAACTCAACATAGGAGGTATCTGTGGGTCCAGAGTGTGAAGTGAGTATCGGACAGATCTAGTCCTATCTTCTACAGCTGTCTCCCTGTAGACGCTTAGGGTACATATTAAACGCCTCATGGAAAAATTAGAGGAAAATGCTGGTTCATAGAGACAAAGAGAATCTAAAAGGAATTGAAGGGCCATTTGCAGGGATATTTTATCTTCCTTGCTAGTGTCAGTTCATTTTTTTGCAGTTGTCCAGAGGGCTTGGCTGAGAAATCTAATCTTACTTATTAGGAAAATTGTTCTTATCACTTTTTAATGTCTTCCATAGGCACAGAATGTAGGAGTGGGACATATATACTACTTTATTTCCATTTCTGGCTTGAATCTACCCTTATGCAAATATTATTTTGAACTATATTTAATAAAAAATGTCAAAGATACCTGAAACAGTAAAACAAGAAATAAAAAATAACAAAAACTTTATCATCAAATTTCAACCTTTCCCCAATGCTGTTTCATGTTTCCACTCCCAACTAATTTTTCCTGTTAAATTTTGAAACATATTTCAGATGTGGTATCATTTTACTACTAAATATTTCAGGACACATTTCTAACTGAGAAAATTATGCTAACATCACCACCATGCCATTTGTTACATGGAAGGAGAACAATGATTTCCTAAGGTCATCTAATTCCCAGTCCAAGTTCAAATTTCTCTCTCGAAAATATTCTTTTAGTGTTACTTTTAAAAATCAAACTATAGACCAGGACCAGTTATAACATTTGATTGTTATGTGTCCTTAGTCTCTCTTATCCTATAAGCCCTCATTCTGTTTTTATGCCATTGATTTGTTGGAGAAGTTAGATCACTCATTTTGTAGAATGTTGCACATTATGAATTTACCAGTTCCCTCATGGTTTGGCTTATCTTATTTTTCTTCTTATAAACTTGTAGGTGGATAGAAAAATTTTATTAGATTCAGTGTCTATTCATTTGGTGTGTGTCTCTTTTATTTTTATGTATTTTGGTTTCAGTTTTATATTTAAGGCATTTCTTTTAAAAGTTTTTATAGGGACTCCTGCTTTGAATAATGCTGTAGACTTCAGTAGAGTAAGTTCTATTATTAGCAATTATAAATGTCATAATATATATATATATTATATATATATATATATATATATGTCTATCAGAGAGGGCAATGGCACCCTACTCCAGTACTCTTGCCTGGAGAGTCCATGGACGGAGGAGCCTGGTGGGCAGCGGTCCATGGGGTCGCTGGGAGTCGGACACGGCTGAGCGACTTCACTTTCACTTTTCTCTTTCATGCATTGGAGAAGGGGATGGCAACCCACTCCAGTGTTCTTGCCTGGAGAATCCCAGGGATGGCAGAGCCTGGTGGGCTGCCGTCTATGGGGTCGCACAGAGTCGGACGCTACTGAAGCGACTTAGCATAGCATAGCATATATGTCTATCATATATTTATAATAGTTATTTGAAAGCATAGAAAAATGACCGAACATAGGCATAAACTTGAGGGAATAAAATGTTCAAAACAAAGAAAATATGCTAGTTTCAATCCATTTGTTTAAACCCAGTAATTTAAATTGTTTTTCCCTAGTGGCAAGGATGGCTAGAAATTGAAACAGAATCCAGTGAAAGAGGAAAGTCACAGAGTGTAGAAGCTTCCAAATCTGTATATGTTTTCCCCTCAATTTTAATATATTCCTAATGTGTACATGCATGGGATGAGGCCTTCAGAAATTTAAAACCTGAAAGGCTACAAGAACTAAAAATTAAACAGCTTTCTATTGTTGGAAAGAGTTGGGGGTTCACTCCTTTTTCAAATTGAATAGATCAGTAAACACTTGCAGCTTTTGTGTAAAATCCCCAAAGGATCATGCTTTAGGAATAAGAACAACACAACAGAACTAAGGTCTATGCCCCAGGATTAAGGAAAAATCCAAAATAGACCTTCACTAATAAAGTCCAGGAGAAGGCAATGGCACCCCCCAAAATTCAGTACTCTTGCCTGGCAAGTCCCATGGACAGAGGAGCCTGGTAGGCTGCAGTCCATGGGGTCGCTAAGAGTCAGACACGACTGAATTACTTCACTTTTGACTTTTGACTTTTCACTTTCATGCATTGGAGGAGGAAATGGCACCCCACTCCAGTGTTCTTGCCTGGAGAATCTCATGGACAGAGGAGCCTGGTGGGCTGCCGTCTATGGGGTCGCAAGAGTTGGACACGACTGAGGCGACTTAGCAGCAGCAGCGATAAAGCCTAAGCTATCAGCACTTTCACAGCATCATCTTTCAGGATTTGGAATAGCTCCACTGGAATTCCATCACCTCCACTAGCTTTGTTCGTAGTGATGCTTTCTAAGGCCCACTTGACTTCACATTCCAGGATGTCTGGCTCTAGGTCAGTGATCACAGCATCATGATTATCTGGGTCGTGAAGCTCTTTTTTGTACAGTTCTTCTGTGTATTCTTGCCACCTCTTCTTAATATCTTCTGCTTCCATTAGGTCCATACCATTTCTGTCCTTTATCGAGCGCATTTTTGCATGAAATGTTCCTTTGGTATCTCTGATTTTCTTGAAGAAATCCTTAGTCTTTTCCATTCTGTTGTTTTCCTCTATTTCTTTGCATTGATCGCTGAAGAAGGCTTATCTCTTCTTGCTATTCTTTGGAACTCTGCATTTAGATGTTTATATCTTTCCTTTTCGCCTTTGCTTTTCACTTCTCTTCTTTTCGCAGCTATTTGCAAGGCCTCCCCAGACAGCCATTTTGCTTTTTTGCATTTCTTTTCCATGGGGATGGTCTTGATCCCTATCTCCTGTACAATGTCACGAACCTCATTCCATAGTTCATCAGGCACTCTATCTATCAGATCTAGGCCCTTAAATCTATTTCTCACTTCCACTGTATAATCATAAGGGATTTGATTTAGGTCATACCTGAATGGTCTAGTGGTTTTCCCTACTTTCTTCAATTTCAGTCTGAATTTGGCAATAAGGAGTTCATGGTGTGAGCCACAGTCAGCTCCTGGTCTTGTTTTTGCTGACTGTACAGAACTTCTCCATCTTTGGCTGCAAAGAATATAATCGATCTGATTTCGGTGTTGACCATCTGGTGATGTCCATGTATAGAGTCTTCTCTTGTGTTGTTGGAAGAGGGTATTTGCTATGACCAGTGCATTTTCTTGGCAAAACTCTGTTAGTCTTTGCCCTGCTTCATTCCGTATTCCAAGGCCAAATTTGCCTGTTACTCCAGGTGTTTCTTGACTTTCTACTTTTGCATTCCAGTCCCCTATAATGAAAAGGACATCTTTTTTGGCTGTTAGTTCTAAAAGGTCTTGTAGGTCTTCATAGAACCGTTCAACTTCAGCTTCTTCACCATTACTGGTTGGGGCATAGACTTGAATTACTGTGACATTGAATGGTTTGCTTTGGAAACGAACAGAGATCATTCTGTCATTTTTGAGATTGCATCCAAGTACTGCATTTCGGACTCTTTTGTTGACCATGATGGCCACTCCATTTCTTCTGAGGGATTCCTGCCCGCAGTAGTAGATATAATGGTCATCTGAGTTAAATTCTCCCATTCCAGTCCATTTTAGTTTGCTAATTCCTAGAATGTCAACATTCACTCTTGCCATCTCTTGTTTGACCACTTCCAATTTGCCTTGATTCATGGACCTGACATTCCAGGTTCCTATGCAATATTGCTCTTTACAGCATCGGACTTTGCTTCTATCACCAGACACATCCACAGCTGGGTATTCTTTTTGCTTTGGCTCCATCCCTTCATTCTTTCTGGAGTTATTTCTCCACTGATCTCCAGTAGCATATTGGGCCCCTACTGACCTGGGGAGTTTCTCTTTCGGTATCCTATCATTCTGCCTCTTCATACTGTTCATGGGGTTCTGAAGACAAGAATACTGAAGTGGTTTGCCATTCCCTTCTCCAGCGAACCACACCCTGTCAGATCTCTCCACCATGACCCGCCCATCCTGGGTTGCCCCACGGGCATGGCTTAATTTCATTGAGTTAGACAAGGCTGTGGTCCTGTTGTGATTAGATTGACTAGTTTTCTGTGAGTATGGTTTTAGTGTATTTGCCCTCTAATGCCCTCTTGCAAGACCTACCGTCACACGCTAGTAAAGTAATGCTCAACATTCTCCAAGCCAGGCTTCAGCAATATGTGAACCGTGAACTTCCTGATGTTTAAGCTGGATTTAGAAAAGGCAGAGGAACCAGAGATCAAATTGCCAACATCCGCTGGATCATCGAAAAAGCAAGAGAGTTCCAGAAAAACATCTATTTCTGCTTTATTGACTATGCCAAAGCCTTTGACTATGTAGATCACAATAAACTGTGGAAAATTCTGAGAGAGATGGGAATACCAGATCACCTGATCTGCCTCTTGAGAAATCTGTATGCAGGTCAGGAAGCAACAGTTAGAACTGGACATGGAACAACAGACTAGTTCCAAATAGGAAAAGGAGTACGTCAAGGCTGTATATTGTCACCATGTTTATTTAACTTATATGCAGAGTACATCATGAGAAATGCTGGACTGCAAGAAACACAAGCTGGAATCAAGATTGCTGGGAGAAATATCAATAACCTCAGATATGCAGATGATACCACCCTTATGGCAGAAAGTGAAGAGGGGCTAAAAAGCCTCTTGATGAAAGTGAAAGTGGAGAGTGAAAAGGTTGGCTTAAAGCTCAACATTCAGAAAACGAAGATCATGGCATCTGGTCCCATCACTACATGGGAAATAGATGAAGAAACAGTGGAAACAGTGTCAGCCTTTATTTTTCTGGGCTCCAAAATCACTGCAGATGGTGACTGCAGCCATGAAATTAAAAGACCCTTACTCCTTGGAAGGAAAGTTATGACCAACCTAGAGAGCATATTCAAAAGCACAGATATCACTTTGCCAACAAAGGTTCACCTAGTCAAGGCTATGGTCTTTCCTGTATGGATGTGAGAGCTGGACTGTGAAGAAGGCTGAGCGCCGAAGAATTGATGCTTTTGAACTGTGGTGTTGGAGAAGACTCTTGAGAATCCCTTGGACTGCAAGGAGATCCAACCGGTGTATTCTGAAGGAGATCAGCCCTGGGATTTCTTTGGAAGGAATGATGCTAAAGCTGAAACTCCAGTACTTTGGCCACCTCATGCGAAGAGTTGACTCATTGGAGAAGACTCTGATGCTGGGAGGGATTGGGGGCACGAGGAGAAGGGGACAACAGAGGATGAGATGGCTGGATGGCATCACTGACTCGATGAATGTGAGTCTGAGTGACCTCCGAGAGCTGGTGATGGATAGGGAGGCCTGGCGTGCTGCAGTTCATGGGGTCGCAAAGAGTTGGACACGACTGAGCGACTGATCTGATCTGATCTGATCTGATTGTGGATAAAGGTGTTTCAGCATTTAATTATCTGTTAGAACAAAACTCCACTCTTCAGATGGACACAAATAATCCTAAAGGTATTATTAGTTAATTATTAATATTAATCATAATGATTAATATTAATTAATTATTGATATTCTTATTTAAATATCTTTGGGATTATTTGTGTCCATCTGAAGAGTGGAGTTTTGTTCTAACAGATAATTAGATGCTGAAACACCTTTATCCACAATAGCTTAGGCACCATAAAATTTGTAGATATTTGGGATTATTTGTGTCCATCTGAAGAGTTGAGTTTTGTTCCAACAAATAATTAGATGATGAAACACCTTTATCCACAATAGCTTAGGCACCATAAAAGTCAACAAAATATAAGTAGAAACAGTCAATAGAAGGAACACACAGATTGCCTACTCATTCCAGTATCTGGGCTAAGATTTAAAATAGCAAAAAATAAAAAAAAAAAAGCAGGAGGACTTCCCTGGTGGTCCATTGTTTGCAGTCTGTCTGCCAATGCAGGGGACATTGGTTTCATCCCTGGTCTGGGAGGATCCCACATGCCAGGGGGCAGCTGGGCCCACGTGCCACAGCGACTGAAGTACGTGTGCTCTACAGCCCATGCTTCACAATAATAGAAGCCACCACAATAAGAAGCTTGTGAACTGTAAGTAAAGAGTAGCCCTCCACTTGCTGCAGCTAGAGAAAGCCCACACACAGCAACGAAGACCTAGCTCAGTCCCCCTAAAAGGCATGGAGGTGAAAATGAATCAAGATATGTAGATAAATCTGAATTTTCTTTATCATTTATGATGTCTTTTATATCATAATCTTTCTAGGGATGTGGGACATGATTCTTATTTAAATTTTTACTTTTAAAAATGCTACTAATTTTGGAAAATGGGGCCAGAATGCATAAAATCAAATGAATGGTAGTGAATTTCCAACTTAGAGAGATACCTGAAATTTATGTTAGTTCATCTTTTTAATTCACTTAAAATAGTTGAGATGTACTATGTGGGATTTCTTTGGAAGGAATGATGCTAAAGCTGAAGCTCCAATATTTTGGCCACCTCATGTGAAGAGTTGACTCATTGGAGAAGACTCTGATGCTGGGAGGGATTGAGGACAAGAGGAGAAGGGGACGACAGAGGATGAGATGGCTGGATGGCATCACTGACTCGATGGATGTGAGTCTGAGTGACCTCCGAGAGCTGGTGATGGACAGGGAGGCCTGGCGTGCTGTTCATGGGGTCGCAAAGAGTCGGACACGACTGAGCGACTAATCTGATCTGATATGATGTGTGTCTATAGCATGCCCATATGCTAAGTCGCTCCAGTTGTGTCCAACTCTTTACTTCCCTGTGGAGTGTATCCTGCCAGGCTCCTCTGTCCATGGGATTCTCTAGGCAAAAATACTAGAATGGGTGGCTATGCCCTCCTTCAGGGGATCTTCCTGACCCAGGAAGCAAACCTGAGTCTCATAGGTTTCCTGAATTGGCAGGCAAGTTCTTCACCAATACTGCTACCTGGGGATTTATGCAGATAACCAGTTGGAGCTGAAGTGGGCTGTGTACAACACTCAGCTAAGTCCTGGAGATACAGCAGTGGGTGATACAGGCACTCCCTATGTTCATGAAGTCACAGTCCGTACATAGGCTCCCAAAGGGACAGCTTACTGAAGAAACTTCAGAAGAGCATTTAAGGAAAATCTATCCAGTTCTTTCAATCAAGGGGCCTTTCCCTAAAGGCTTCATGGAGATAGGAGGAGATTCTGGTTATCAGCGTATAAAAAATAGTAATATCAAATGTGCCTTATGAGAGTTAATCTAAGAATCCCTTCAAAAATATGTTAGAACATGATGAATTTGGTACTTGAAATCTTTTAAAAAGACTACAGTGGTAAATGATTAGGAGTGAAAAAAATTATAGAGTGAATGTCTCAGAAAACAGCTGTAAAGAACATTGTTCACAACAGAGTAATATCCTGGGATGACAGATGGGCATTTAGCTTTCTGGGACATTCAGAAGGTCATATTCAAAAACATAGAAAAAAAAATTGTAGAGAGTCAATCACTGTTCTTCTGCAAATGAATGAAATTCACTATTTCATGTGATTCCAATTTCTGTTCTAAATGACAACAAATTTAGTCTAGCTTTTGAAAATATGTCTCTCCCCAGTTCCCTGTTTAAAAAAATTCTATGAATTTTTATAATTGTTACCTTATGATTTACAGAGCAGAAGAGAATGTATTTAGAAGGAAATTATGACCAATGACTGATAGGATTAAAAGTCTGACTGTGCTTTGTTCAATATGTGTGTGTCTGTGTATCACACACTGAAATTAAAATGGTGCATGCTGTTGAGAGAGAATAAATTCTAAATATAGCTGAAAATGTAAAAATACTTATATAAACTGTGTTTATTTGAGAAAATTATAGTATTCAGAAAGAGAGTTATAGTCAAATGCATTATCTAACACAATACTCCACTGGAGTAGACAGTTAGAATCAACCACAGAATCTTAGTGGTCAAACATAATAAAGCTTGTTTCTCTCTCATGCCAAGTGCACTGAGTGTCTGACTCTGTAGGACAGTTTTCCTCTGTGAGGTAACTTTGAAATCCAGACCGTTTGTGTTGCCTCTGCTGTTGTTCTATCTCTAAGTCATGTCTGACTCTCTGTGACTCCATGGACTGCAGCATGCCAGGCTCCTCTGCCCTCCACGATCTCCTGAAGTTTGCTCAAATTCATGTCCGTGGGTAACAGGGTTGTCTCTATAACAATACAAATTTCTTCAAGCTTGGATGATATGAGAACAGAATATCTGTTGCACTGTGAGTGGAACGTTTTGGCCAAGAAGGAGTGTCCGTTCTGCCCACAAAGACATTGTCCAGACCTTGGTCAGAACCAGTCACCTGGCCCTTCCTTCTAAGGGTAGCAACTAAGTGATCAGAGAGAGGAGAATGGTGTGTTGGTGAGTTCTAGAAACCCTAACCATGCATGATGGTCTTTCCCTAATAGAATGTATAAAATCCATGAATGTAAGAATGGTTTCCTGTTTAGTTCACTGCTGCTGTATCCTGTATGCTGTATCCTGTATCCTGCTGTATCAAAGCTTATAATAATTCCTGGCATGTAACACATGCTCAGTGTTAATTGAATGAATGCAGGAAAAAGTCACTTGGAGGTTATTTACTCCACAGCAGATTTTGGGTATTATAGGCACTTAAACTTCTTGGATGTGCCTCAATAAATAAATTGTACAATAACAACGCTGAATAGTGAGAAAATTGGATTGGCTAGATCACAGGCTCTGATTAATCACTATGATGGCCAGTGTCTAGGTTGCATTCAGGTACAAAGTGACAGACTAACCAAGCAAACAGACTTAAACAATTGGTATTTGATATTCTTTTATGTAATAAACATTCTGCAGAACAATGATTGTGGAGAGTTCATTGAAGATCCAGCATCATCTTTCTACTGCATCATCCCCCATGTGCTGGTGAGGATGACAGGACAGTCACCATCATATCCTTATCCAACAATATTAAAGAAAGAACAAGGTGGGCTAGAAAATTGTCTTCAACAAACTTTTTGGCCAACCCAATACATCCCTCTTTTTATCAGAGTGGAAATCACTTTTCAGAACCTCCCCTGAAAGATTTTTTTGCATATCTCAATGGCTACCCCTACATTCAAGAAGCAATAGTTAGAACTGGACATGGAAAAACAGACTGGTTCCAAATAGGGAAAGGAGTATGTCAAGGCCATATATTGTCACCCTGCTTATTTAACTTATATGTAGAGTACATCATAAGAAATGTTGGACTGGATGAAGCACAAGCTGGAATCAAGATTGCTGGGAGAAATATTAATAACTTCAGATATGCAGATGATACCACCTTATGGCAAAAAGCAAAGAACTAAAGAGGCTCTTGATGAAAGTGAAGGAGGAGAGTGAAAAAGTTGGCTTAAAGCTCAACATTCAGAAAACGAGGATCATGGCATCTGGTCCCATCACTCTGTGGGAAATAGATGGGGAAATAGTGGAAACAGTGACAGACTTTATTTTTTAGGGCTCCAAAATCACTGCCCATGGTGACTGCAGCCATGAAATTAAGAGACACTTGGTCCTTGGAACAAATTATGACCAACCTAGATAGCATATTAAAAAGCAGAGACATTACTTTGACTAGATGGACCAACAAAGGTCCATCTAGTCAAAGCTATGGTTTTTCCAGTGGTCATGTATGGATATGAGAGTTGGACCATAAAGAAAGCTGAGCACCAAATCACTGATGCTTTTGAATTGTGGTGTTGGAGAAGACTCTTGAGAGTCCCTTGGACTGCAAGGAGATCAAGCCAGTCAATCCTAAAGAAAGTCAGTCCTGAATATACATTGAAAGGACTGATGCTGAAGCTGAAGCTCCAATACTTTGGCCACTTGATTGGAAGAACTGACTCCTTAGAAAAGTCCCTGATGCTGGGAAAGATTGAAGGTGGGAGAAGGGGATGACAGAGGATGAGATGGTTGGATAGCATCACTGAGTTAATGAACATGAGTTTGAGTAAATTCCAGGAGTTGTTGATGGACAGGGAATCCTGGTGTGCTCTGGTCCATGGGGTCGCAATAGTCGGACATGACTGAGCAACTGAACTGAAATGAATCCCTACGTTAAATGTCATTACCTAAGTTATGATAGAGAGATCTGTCATAGAGGTAAACCTTAAGAATCATCACTGTACAGATGAGATTGGATAAGATCCCCAATGAACTTGTTGTTGACTAAAAATGATATCAACAGAGTTCTTCAATATTAAGAATTTAGGGAAATGAAGTTCCACTTAGTAACTTGGGGCTAGTTGCTTAATTTTTCTGAGTGCATCTGTTCTTTCAGTTTTAAATTGAGGATGCTATTTAAATGCCTATATCTAAATAATCAACATATAACTAAAGTTACCTAGGCTTTTTTTTTTTAATGTAACATCAAGATGATGAGGCTTTAATAAAATAATGCATGTGTTATACATTGTGTTAATTTCCTTTACAGCAAATATTTTATCTGTAAAAACAGATAAGTTTTTGTCCTGCTTAATCCTTCCATGCCTTCCGGTCACACTTGGAGCATAGTTTATCTTTCTCCCACCCACCATGGTGCTCAGCAGTGCCCTGCCTACCTGCATAACCTCATCCCACCCACTATTCCCCTTGCTCTCTACTGAACAACACAGTCTTCAGTTTCCCTTTAGATTGGCTAAACTTTGCACAGACTTCTTCCTGATTCTAGGGCCTGATCTTTTTCTTAGAGCATTTTCTTTAGGAAACTTATTTTATTTTATTATTATTATTTTTTTAAATAAATTTTATTTTGCTTAACTTTACAATATTGTATTGCTTTTGCCATACATCAAGATGGATCCACCACAAGTATACATGTGTTCCCCATCCTGAACCCTCCTCCCTCCTCCCTCCCCATACCATCCCTCTGGGTCGTCCCAGTGCACCAGCCCCAGGCATCCGTTATCAGGCATTGTACCTGGACTGGCGACTCGTTTCAGATATGATATTATACATATATCAATGCTATTCTCCCAAATCATCCCACCGTCTCCCGTTCCCAGAGTCCAAAAGTCTGTTCTACACATCAGTGTCTCTTTTGCTGTCTCGTAAACAGGGTTATTGTTACCATCTTTCTAAATTCCATATATATGCGTTAGTATACTGTATTTGTGTTTTTCTTTCTGGCTTACTTCACTCTGTATAATAGGCTCCAGTTCCATCCACCTCATTAGGACTGATTCAAATATATTCTTTTTAATAGCTGAGTAATACTCCATTGTGTATATGTACCACAGCTTTCTTATCCATTCATCTGTGGATGGACATCTAGGTTACTTCCAAGTCCTGGCTATTGTAAACAGTGCTGCTATGAACATTGGGGTACACGTGTATCTTTCAATTCTGGTTTTCTCAGTGTGTATGCCCAGCAGTGGGATTGCTGGATCATAAGGCAGTTCTATTCCCAGTTTTTTGAGGAATCTCCATACTGTTCTCCAAAGTGGCTGTACTAGTTTGCATTCCCACCAACAGTGTAAGAGGGTTCCCTTTTCTCCACACCCTCTCCAGCATTTATTGCTTGTGGACTTTTGGATTGCAGCCATTCTGACTGGCGTGAAATGGTACCTCATCAGATCAGATCAGATCAGATCAGTCACTCAGTCATGTCCGACCCTTCGCGACCCCATGAACCGCAGCACGCCAGGCCTTCCTGTCCATCACCAGCTCCCGGAGGTCACCCAGACTCACACCCATCAAGTCAGTGATGCCATCCAGCCATCTCATCCTCTGTCGTCCCCTTCTCCTCCTGCCCTCAATCCCTCCCAGCATCAGAGTCTTCTCCAATGAGTCAACTCTTCGAATGAGGTGGCCAAAATACTGGAGTTTCAGCTTTAGCATCATTCCTTCTAAAGACTGTGTAGATCACAATAAACTATGGAAAATTCTGAAAGAGATGGGAATACCAGACCACCTGATCTGCCTCTTGAGAAATCTGTATGCAGGTCAGGAAGCAACAGTTAGGACTGGTCATGGAACAAGAGACTGGTTCCAAATAGGAAAAGGAGTACGTCAAGGCTGTATATTGTCACCATGTTTATTTAACTTATATGCAGAGTACATCATGAGAAATGCTGGACTGGAAGAAACACAAGCTAGAATCAAGATTGCTGGGAGAAATATCAATAACCTCAGATATGCAGATGACACGACTCATATGGCAGAAAGTGAAGAGGGGCTAAAAAGCCTCTTGATGAAAGTGAAAGTGGAGAGTGAAAAGGTTGGCTTAAAGCTCAACATTCAGAAAACGAAGATCATGGCATCTGGTCCCATCACTACATGGGAAATAGATGGAGAAACAGTGGAAACAGTGTCAGCCTTTGTTTTTCTGGGCTCCAAAATCACTACAGATGGTGACTGCAGCCATGAAATTAAAAGACGCTTACTCCTTGGAAGGAAAGTTATGACCAACCTAGATAGCATATTCAAAAGCAGAGACATTACTTTACCAACAAAGTTTCGCCTAGTCAAGGCTATGGTCTTTCCTGTGGTCATGTATGGATGTGAGAGCTGGACTGTGAAGAAGGCTGAGCGCCGAAGAATTGATGCTTTTGAACTGTGGTGTTGGAGAAGACTCTTGAGAGTCCCTTGGCCTGCAAGAAGATCCAGCCAGTCCATTCTGAAGGACCTCATAGTGGTTTTGATTTGCATTTCTCTGATAATGAGTGATGTTGAGCTTCTTTTCATGTGTTTGTTAGCCATCTGTATGTCTTCTTTGGAGAAATGTCTATTTAGTTCTTTGGCCCATTTTTTGATTGGGTCATTTATTTTTCTGGAATTGAGCTGTAGGAGTTGCTTGTATATTTTTGAGATTAGTTGTTTGTCTGTTGCTTCATTTGTTATTATTTTCTCCCATTCTGAAGGCTGTTTTTTCACCTTGCTTATAGTTTCCTTTGTTGTGCAGAAGCTTTTAAGTTTAATGAGGTCCCATTTGTTTATTTTTGCTTTTATTTCCAATATTCTGGGAGGTGGGTCATAGAGGATCCTGTTGTGATGTATGTCAGAGAGTGTTTTGCCTATGTTTTCCTCTAGGAGTTTTATGGTTTCTGGTCTTACATTTAGATCTTTAATCCATTTTGAGTTTATTTTTGTGTATGGTGTTAGAAAGTGTTCTAGTTTCATTCTTTTACAAGTGGTTGACCAGTTTTCCCAGCACCACTTGTTAAAGAGATTGTCTTTTCTCCATTGTATATTCTTGCCTCCTTTGTCAAAGATAAGGTGTCCATATGTGTGTGGATTTATCTGCGGGCTTTCTATTTTGTTCCATTGATCTATATTTCTGTCTTTGTGCCAGTACCATACTGTCTTGATGACTGTGGCTTTGTAGTAGAGCCTGAAGGCAGGCAGGTTGATTCTTCCGGTTCCACTCTTCTTTCTCAAGATTGCTTTGGCTATTCGAGGTTTTTTGTATTTCCATACAAATTGAGAAATTATTTGTTCTAGCCCTGTGAAGAATACCGTTGGTAGCTTGATGGGGATTGCATTGAATCTATAAATTGCTTTGGGTAGTATATTCATTTTCACTATATTGATTCTACCAATCCATGAACATGGTATATTTCTCCATCTATTAGTGTCCTCTTTGATTTCTTTCACCAGTGTTTTATAGTTTTATATATATAGGTCTTTAGTTTCTTTAGGAAGATATATTCCTAAGTATTTTATTCTTTTCATCGCAATGGTGAATGGAATTGTTTCCTTAATTTCTCTTTCTATTTTCTCACTATTAGTGTATAGGAATGCAAGGGATTTATGTGTGTTGATTTTATATCCTGCAACTTTACTATAGTCATTGATTAGTTATAGTAATTTTCTGGTGGAATCTTTAGGGTTTTCTACATAGAGGATCATGTCATCTGCAAACAGTGAGAGTTTTACTTCTTCTTTTCCAATTTGGATTCCTTTTATTTCTTTTTCTGCTCTGATTGCTGTGGCCAAAACTTCCAAAACTATGTTGAATAGTAATGGTGAAAGTGGACATCCCTGTCTTGTTCCTGACTTTAGAGGAAATGCTTTCGATTTTTCACCATTGAGGATAATGTTTGCTGTGGGTTTGTCATATATAGCTTTTATTATGTTGAGGTATGTTCCTACTATTCCTGCTTTCTGGAGAGTTTTTATCATAAATGGATGTTGAACTTTGTCAAAGGCTTTCTCTGCATCTCTTGAGATAATCATATGGTTTGTATTTTTCAATTTGTTAATGTGGTGTATTATTTGCGGGCATTGAAGAATCCTTGCATTCCTGGGATAAAGCCCACTTGGTCATGGTGTATGATCTTTTTAATGTGTTGTTGGATTCTGATTGCTAGAATTTTGTTAAGGATTTTTGCATCTATGTTCATCAGTGATATTGGCCTGTAGTTTCTTTTTTTGTGGCATCTTTGTCAGGTTTTGGTATTAGGGTGATGGTGGCCTCATAGAATGAGTTTGGAAGTTTGTCGTCTTCTGCAATTTTCTGGAAGATTTTGAGTAGGATAGGTGTTAGCTCTTCTCTAAATTTTTGGTAGAATTGAGCTGTGAAGCCATCTGGACCTGGGCTTTTGTTTGCTGGAAGATTTCTGATTACAGTTTCAATTTCCATGCTTGTGATGGGTCTGTTAAGATTTTCTATTTCTTCCTGATCTAGTTTTGGAAAGTTGTACTTTTCTAAGAATTTGTCCATTTCTTCCATGTTGTCCATTTTATTGCCATATAATTGCTGATAGTAGTCTCTCATGATCCTTTGTATTTCTGTGTTGTCTGTTGTGATCTCTCCATTTTCATTTCTAATTTTATGGATTTGATTTTTCTCCCTTTGTATCCTGATGAGTCTGGCTAATGGTTTGTCAATTTTATTTACCCTTTCAAAGAACCAGCTTTTGGCTTTGTTGATTTTTGCTATGGTCTCTTTTGTTTCTTTTGCATTTATTTCTGCACTAATTTTTAAGATTTCTTTCCTTCTACTAACTTTGGGCTGCTTCATTTCTTCCTCTTCTAGTTGCTTTAGGTGTAGAGTTTGGTTATTTATTTGGCTTTTTTCTTGTTTCTTGAGGTATGCCTGTATTGCTATGAACTTTCCCCTTAGGACTGCTTTTTCAGTGTCCCACAGGTTTTGGGTTATTGTTTTTTCATTTTCATTCTTTTCTATGCAAATTTTGATTTCTTTTTTGATTTCTTCTGTGATTTGTTGGTTATTCAGGAGCGTGTTGTTCAGCCTCCATATGTTGGAATTTTTAATAGTTTTTCTCCTGTTATTGAGATCTAATCTTACTGTATTGTGGTCAGAAAAGATGCTTGGAATGATTTCAATTTTTCTGAACTTACCAAGGCTAGATTTATGGCCCAGGATGTGGTCTATCCTGGAGAAGGTTCCGTGTGTGCTTGAGCAAAAGGTGAAATTCATTGTTTTGGGATGAAATGTCCTATAGATATCAATTAGGTCTAACTGGTCTATTGTATCGTTTAAAGTTTGTGTTTCCTTGTTAATTTTCTGTTTAGTTGATCTATCCATTGGTGTGAGTGGGGTATTAAAGTCTCCCACTATTATTGTGTTATTGTTGATTTCTCCTTTCATACTTGTTAGTATTTGTCTTACATATTGCAGTGCTCCTCTGTTGGGTGCATATATATTTATAATTGTTATATCTTCTTCTTGGATTGATCCTTTGATCATTATGTAGTGACCTTCTTTGTCTCTTTTCACAGCCTTTGTTTTAAAGTCTATTTTATCTAATATGAGTATTGCTACTCCTGCTTTCTTTTGGTCCCTATTTGCATGGGAAATCTTTTTCCAGCCCTACACTTTCAGTCTGTATGTGTCCCCTGTTTTGAGATGGGTCTCTTGTAGACAACATATGTAGGGTTCTTGTTTTTGTATCCATTTGGCCAGTCTCTGTCTTTTGGTTGAGGCAGTCAACCCATTTACATTTAAGGTAATTATTGATAAGTATGATCCTCTTGCCATTTACTTTATTGTTTTGGGTTCGAATTTATATACCCTTTTTTGTGTTTCCTGTCTAGAGAATGTCCTTTAGTATTTGTTGGAGAGCTGGTTTGGTGGTGCTGAATTCTCTCCGTTTTTGCTTGTCTGTAAAGCTTTGGACTTCTCCTTCATATTTGAATGAGATCCTTGCTGGGTACAATAATCTGGGCTGTAGGTTATTTTCTTTCATCACTTTAAGTATGTCTTGCCATTCCCTCCTGGCTTGGAGAGTTTCTATTGAAAGATCAGCTGTTACCCTTATGGGAATTCCCTTGTGTGTTATTTGTTGTTTTTCCCTTGCTGCTTTTAATATTTGTTCTTTGTGTTTGATCTTTGTTAATTTGATTAATATGTGTCTTGGGGTGTTTCGCCTTGGGTTTATCCTGTTTGGGACTCTCTGGGTTTCTTGGCCTTGAGTGATTATTTCCTTCCCCATTTTACGGAAGTTTTCAACTATTATCTCCTCTAGTATTTTCTCATGGTCTTTCGTTTTGTCTTCTTCTTCTGGGACTCCTATGATTCGAATGTTGTAACGTTTAATATTGTCCTGGAGGTCTCTGAGATTGTCCTCATTTCTTTTAATTTGTTTTTCTTTTTTCTCCTCTGATTCATTTATTTCTACCATTCTATCTTCTAATTCACTAATTCTATCTTCTGCCTCTGTTATTCTACTACTTGTTGCCTCCAGAGTGTTTTGGATCTCATTTATTGCATTATTCATTATATATTGACTCTTTTTTATTTCTTCTAGGTCCTTGTTAAACCTTTCTTGCATCTTCTCAGTGCTTTTCTCCAGGCTATTTTTCTGTGATTCCATTTTGATTTCCAGATTTTGGATTAATTTCACTATCATTATTCGGAATTCTTTATCTGGTAGATTCTCTATTTCTTCCTCTTTTGTTTGGTTTGGTGGGCGTTTATCCTGTTCCTTTACCTGCTGGGAATTCTTCTCTCTTCATCTTGTTTAAATTGCTGAGTTTGGGGTGTCCTTACTGTAATTTGGCAGTTTGTGGAGTTCTCTTTATTGTGGCATTTCCTCACTGTATGTGGGTTTGTACAGGTGGCTTGTCAAGGTTTCTTGGTTAGGGAAGCTTGTGTCGGTGTTCTGGTGGATGGAGCTGGATTTTTTTCTCTATGGAGTGCAATGGAGTATCTAGTAATGAGTTATGAGATGTCTATGATTTGGGGGTCACTTTGGGTAGCCTATAAATTGGAGCTCAGGGCTGTGTTCCTGTGTTTCTGGAGAATTTGCTTGGTATGTCCTGCCGTGGAACTTGTTGGCCCTTGTGTGATGCTTGGTTTCAGTGTAGGTATGGAGGCATTTGATGAGCTCCTGTCAATTAATGTTCCATGGGATCAGGGTTTGGACTTAAGCCTCCTGCTTCCAGTTATCGGTCTTATTTTTACAGTAGTCTCAAAAACTTCTCCTTCTATACTGCACTCCACAACTGGACCGCTCAGAGATATTCATGGAGTTATACAGAGAAGAAAAGAGGGAAGAAGGAGACAGAGTTAGTCAGGAGGATAAAAGGAGGGAATGAAAAGGAGAGAGACAGATCCAGTCAGTAATCAGTTCCCTAAGTGTTTTCCTTTATTTGGAACACTCAGAAATTCACAGAGTTGGATAGAGTAGGGAGGTGTTAGGGAGGAGACACAGGCGAACTGGTGGAGAAAGAGGAGAGTCCGGAGGTGGAGAGAACAGTCAAGCCAGTAATCTCGCTCCCTAGTAAAAAGTGGGTACTGAAGATTAGGTTCTTAAAGGTACAGTATTGGTAACAAATACCTAAAAGCAAAAATTACAAATCTAGAGTAGAGTTTGGAGATTCAAAAATACAGTGTTAAAGAAAAGAAGAAGGAAAAGAAAGAGAGAAAAAGATAAAAGAAAAAAAAAGGAGTCACAAAAGTTATGAAGAAAACATAGGTACAAAATGATAACCAATATTGAAAAGCAAAAGTTAAAAATCTAGAGTAGAGTTTTTTTTTTTTTTTTTTCCTTTAACAAGAAGGGTCTTTTATTTATTTATTTATTTTTATTATTATTATTTTTTTTTTTACAAAGTAATAGTAGGTTCTAAATGTGGGAATTAAAGGAGTACTAGAGGATAAAAAAATTTAAAAAAAATTTTTTTAATAATAAAAAATATATTAAAAAAAAGAAAGAAATACTGATGGTAAAAATAGTAACAATATATATAAGACTTTCTCTGTTATCGTTGTGGGTATTGTGGGTTCAGTTCATTTTCGGCTAGTTCCTTGTTCTGGCTTAAATTTCTCAAGGTCTATAGGCCCCTTTCTCTGTAGTTGGTACTAATCATGGGGTTTTAGTTTATTGCCTGTCGCTTCCACGGCGGTTCCCTCTGTTATAGCTTCTTCTGTTTGCTGGTCTCTTCAGTGTCTGATTTCCGCCCTGATACAAAGGGGGCGGTGGTGGACACCCTTTTTTTTGGGGGGGGGGGCTCACTTGCTTAGTCACGCTGCGGGGAGGGAGGGACGCTGCAAATAAATACCACTGGCGTGTGCTCACAGTGGCTCAGCCACACTGGGTCTGCCCCCGCTCACGGCGCGTGTAGCCTCCCTGCCCACTCTGCTTAGGCTCTGTTTCCCCACCAGAACCATCCGCGACCGGCCCTGGGCTGCTTGCCCCTCCCAGGTCTAAGCCGCTCAAGTTCAGGCACTCGGGTGGTCCTCACAGGCCCAGGCTCGGTTGGGCCTGTGTTTTGTGCCCTTCGCAGAATCCAGCAGTGCAGGTAATGAGGCGTTCAGCAAGCGCGGCTTCTGCGACTTATCGCCTCCCGCCACTCGGTTTTCTAAGTGTACTACCGGGGCACTTTCTTAGGCGGATGTTAGCCGACCAGAGCCCTAAGAAGTCTTAGTTAGCAAAGAAGCCTGCTTACAGTTTTGTGGATAATGTCTCTCTGGGGCTGCGATTTCCTCTCTCTGGCTCTGGCTGTCTGTCACCGGAGGGGAACGGACTGCAGCCGGCTATCTCTATACAGTCCTTTGTTCTGTGCGCGGGCCTGGCGGTGTCTTGGGTTAGGGCTGGCTTTTCATGTGGTAGGTATCCCACAGTCTGGTTTGCTAGCCCAAATTATTCTGCTCAGGTAGCACTCGGGATATGCAGGCCGATGCAGCCCGCGAAGCCGCCCGCAAAGCAGCCCGTGCGGCACCTCCCTGCCCAGCCCCCATTTGCTAATGGCGGATGCAGATGTTTGCGCTGCTTCTCCACTGGGGAAGTTATCGTAGGGCTTGTAGTCTCTGGGTTTTAACTGTTTATTTATCTTCCTCCCTGTTATGTGAGAGTGTTTCCTGGTGTTTGGAAACTTCTCTTTTTTAAGACTCCCTTCCCCGACAGAGGTCCGTCCCTCCCTCTTTGTCTCTTTTTTGTCTTTTGTATTTTTTCCTACCTCCTTTAGAAGGCAATGAGTTGCTTTTCTGGGTGTCTGATGTCCTCTGTCGGCATTCCGAAGTTGTTTTGTGGAATTTACTCTGCGTTTAGATGTTCTTTTGATGAATTTGTGGAGGAGAAAGTGTTCTCCCCGTCCTATTCCTCTGCCATCTTAGCTCCCTCCCCCCAGAAACTTATTTTAAATGCTTTTGTCTGATCCTTTTATATGTAAATCTTTTTAAAAGCCTCTTGCCCATTTGGCCACCCAGGACTATCTGTCTTTCTCACAGATATTAAAAGCCAAGAGTCAGCAAATTGGCCTAAATGTTGATTTGGTAGTTGGGGACCACAGCCATTTTCCCCAGTGCAGATGCTTGAATTATATTAGCCAGTGGCTGATGAGTGAGCAAGTGACTCCAAGCTGACACTTTCTTGCTTGGGCCCAACCTTTTAGAAAGCACTGTGGACAGTCATCAGCACAGGTCTGCCCTTTGCTAAGGCAGAATGATGGTTGAGATCTGGCTTTAAGCCCTGGTTCTTTCTGGTCCCAGTAAGTGGAGAAAGCAAACCACGTCAGGCCCTAAAATACTTTCTCTGGAATAGCTAAATAACCCAGGTTAGGACTGCTTCACATTTTCTCTTGTTACTTTACTTTTGGAGAGACTTATTTGTACACATGGAACTGAGAAAAGTTCCCGCAAATGTTAAGTAACAAGAGAAAATGTGAAGTAGTTTTAACCTGGGTTATTTAGACATGGAACTTAAGAAAGGGGCTTCCCACATGGCACTAATGGTAGAGAACTCACCTGCCAATGCAGGAGACATAAAAGACACTGGTTCAATACATGGGTTGGGAAGATACCTTGGAGGAGGACATGGCACCCACTCTAGTATTCTTTCCTGGAGAATTCCATGGACAAAGGAGCATGGTGGGATACAGTCCATGGTATTGCAAAGAGTTGGACACAACTGAAGTGACTTAGCACACAAGCAACTTAAGAAAATGCCCAAGATAAAGCAACCTAGAAACATGGCTGCCACTTAGCTTTTAAATTATTAGAGATATGAATTGTTCCCTGTGATAGATTACTATTGGTTCAGAGGCTGAAATCCAAAAGCAACTTCAGTTGATTTTTTAAGTCTCCGCTTTAACTCTCTTCTCTGTTCCCAACTTTAGTGTCCTATTCACTGTCTTTGTTTTGAGGCCAAAGAGTCAAGAACCTACCTAGGAACTATGATCAGTGCTAACATCATTTGGGACAAAATCCTACTTCATTATCAGTAGCAGGTGCTGCTTCTAAGGTCTAGGTTCAACTCATTCCATTTGTCCTTTGAAGGCACAAGAGAAGCAACTGGATAAGAAAAGTCTTCCCCAGGTTATACAGGTATATTAGCCAAGAGAATGCCCATGGAATGTCTTCATATTTCACATCCTGGGCATCTGATAATCTTAATAATATTCACAAATATCTCCTGGAATAGGAGGTTGCAGAATATAAAATAATATTTCCTGAAAAAAAAAAAAGAATAGAGTAGTAAACTTAACAGGAAGAAGAAACTGAAATATAGGGAATGATGGGGAGTAGAGGTGAAAAAGCCAATATAACAGCAGCAGCTGTATCTTTCCTGAGCTGCTAGGACTTGAAAAGGAGAAAAAATGCTAAGTGGTAAGTTACAAGGCAAGTGGTTCCAGGGAATGGAATTTTTTTCTTCTTTTTTAGCTTTTTGGAAGAGAGAGGAAGAGAAAATGATTTAAATCTCAAAGGTATAAAGAGTGATGCAGATTGAATATAGGTGGCATGAGGAGTTAAGAATCATAAACAGGACACTTTTCACTTTGTGATAAAATGCAAGAGAGAAAAATCCAAAATTATCAGCAAACGGTACAAAGGATTGTTGCCCTCAGATTGGTTTCGTTATGGATGTAGCCGCCCATGCAGCTATCTGCACATCCTGTCCTCTTGTGCTCATGGGTCTAGGATAATGCAAATTAATAACACCACTTTGTAAATTTAGCATTGTTATGTAAAAGACAGGTGTCTTTGCAAAGTTTACTCACTGTCTGATGTCCTTCATACCATGCAAGCAGGTGGGTCATTGACAGGAGTCACACCTGATTCAGACAGATAGGTTTGCACAAACATCTTATGAATTACCAGATGATGCTAAAATCTCAAGCCCTTTCCCACTAATTCTATGTGCTGCATACAACCTATAGACATAACTACTTGCGTGTGTAACAGTTCTGGCAAAGAGAAGGGAATGATATTTATACAAAGTTTATCAAGCACAAACTTAGTAATGTCATTGCTGGGCCTGACACTGTCCCGTATACTGGGAAACAGCAGTGAACCCAGTCCCTGACCTCAAGGAGTATATATTCTAGTGTGTAAGTGTTCACTTGCTTAGTTGTGTCCAACTCTCTGTGACCCCATGGACTGCAGCCCACCAGGCTCCTCTGTCCATTGGATTCTTCAGGCAAGAATACTGGAGTGGATTGCTGTTTCCTCCTCCAAGGGATCTTCCTGATGCAGGGATTGAACCTGTGTTTCCTGCATTGTTAGACAAATCTTTACCGCTGCGGCACCTGGGAAGCATATATTCTAGGAGGGAGAGGCTGGGAAAGTTATAGGATGCCTGATATTACATTTGTTGTGAAGGGAAACCAAGCAGGCTCAGGGGAGCCTAGGTGAATGGGGAGTGCTAGTGCTGCTTTATTTAGTGTCCTTAGAGGAGGTCTCTTTGATAAGGTGATTTTGAGTGGAGATTTGAAGAAAAGGAGCAGGTTGTGCTAATAACTAAGGAAGAGATACCCAGGCTGAGGAAACAGTAAATGCACAGACCCTGAGGAATACAGCAACATCTTCAGAGTGTCAGAGGTGACAGTGGAGGTGATGATTAGATTAAAGGGGTTAGATCTTGTAAACAGAGTGCCTGAAGAACTATGGACAGAGAGGTTTGTAGTATTGTACAGGAGGCACTGACCAAAACCATCCCCAAGAAGAAATGCAAGAAGGCAAAGTGGTTGTCTGAGGAGGCGTTACAAATAACAGAAGAGAAGTCCATGGGGTAGCAAAGAGTCAGACATGACTTGGTGACTGAACAACTACAACATCAAGGATTTATAAAGTGGGAGCAGAGGTTAGAACAGAACAAGCAAAGAGTCTGGGATAAGATGAGACCAGAGATGCAGACATAAAGGAGTGAGGCAGAAGGTAAGGGAGGAAAGAGGAAAGAGAAGGGAGAGGCAGGATCATGAAGTAGGGACTTCTGAGTGGGATAAAAGTAGCCTACTGATACAAATTTTATGTTTAGATTTTCTGTCATCTTTCTATTTCATAGACCACATAGCAATCAAATTTCTTGCCAGACAATGCTAAACTTCAAAAAATCTTGTTTCTAAAATTTATATATAAAAATAGAAGAAAATTGACATTCTTCACCCTTATGACCTTTCCAGTCTGTTTACGGAGGACTGGAACCACAGAGTGTTTGTAGGTCTGTTTGTTGGGCAGACCTATTGTAACTCAAATAGCTGGGAGTAAAAAAGTCAAAAGAAAGCCACTATTCACACAGTCATTCAGGATCATCTCGCCTTGTGGAGCTTATGAGAGATTGGGACAAGGGCAGCATATTTGAAAATTCCCATATGAGTTCCTTTCAATTCTATAATGATGGGTCTTGCATTGACTTTTTAAATTGAAATTATTTTTAAGATACTTATAGATGGATATGCAGTTTTTAAAAATACACAATAAACTTATAAATTGATGATCATTATGATGACCGTAACGAATTTAACAAATGCATATATTTAATTCCCTCCTGTTAACACCACTAAAATGATAGTGAAGGGAATTTTGAGGGGGGTGGATCCTGCATTCCTGATTTCATAATGTTGCCTTTTAAAAATCTTTTTGTATCATTTTTTTCAGATTCCACATACAAGTGATATCATATGATGTTTGTCTTTCTCTGTTTGATTTACTTCACTTAGTATGAAGAATGATAATCTGTAAGCCCATCCACATTGCTACAAATGATATTTCTTCCTTTTTATTGGCTGAGTCATATGTCATTGTATGTATGTATCACATCTTTATCCTTTCATCTGTAAGTGGATATTTAGGTGGCTTCTATATCTTGGCTATTGCAAATAGTGTTGCTATGAACATAGAGTTGCATGTGTCTTTTTGAATTATGGTTTTCTCTGGGTATATACCCAGGAGTCGTATTGCAGGATCATATGGCAACTCTTTGTTTTTAAAGCAGCCTCCATATTCTTCTCCATAGTGGTTCTACCAATTTGCCTTCCCAAACAGTGTAGGAGGGTTCCTTTTTCCTCACACCCTCTCCACTGTTTATTATTTACAGACTTTTTGATGATGGCCATTCTGACAGGAGTGAGATGACGCCTCCTTTCTCTAATAATTAGTGATGTTGAGCATCCTTTCGTGTGTCTGTTGACCATCTGGATGTCTTCTTGGAGAACTGTGTGTTTATGTCTGCCATCCATTTTTTGGTTGGGTTGCTTGTTTTGATACTGAGCTGTATGACTTGTTTGTATATTTTAGAAACTAAGCCCTGCCAGTCAAATTGTTTGCAAATATTTTCTTCCATCCCATATGGTGTCTTTTCTTTTGTTGATGACTTCCTATGATGTACAAAAGCTTCTACGTTTGACTAGGTTCCATTTGGTTATTTTTGCTTTTATTTCTATTGCCTTGGGAGTGAATATTGCTATGATTTATGTCAGAGAATGTTTTGCTTATGTTCTCTTCTAAGAATTTTATGGTATCTAGTCATATATTTAAGTATTTAAGCCAGTTTAAGTTTATTTTTGTGTATGATGTGAGGAAGTGTTCTGACTTTATTGACTACTTGTTGCTGTTTAGCTTTCCCAACACAATTTGCCTGAGACCGTCTTTTTTTCCTTTGTATTTTCTTGCCTCCTTTGCCAAAGATGAACTGACCATAGGTGTGTGTGTTTGCTTCTAGGCTCTCTATTCTGTGCCATTGATCAATATGCCTACTTTTGTGCCAGTACCACTCTATTTTAATGATTGTAGCTTTGTAGTATTGTCTGAAGTCTTGAAGGGTAATGCCTCCAGCTTTGATCTTTTTTCCTCAGAATTGCTTTGGCAACACTAGATCTTGTATTCTTTCATATAAATTTTAGGATTCTTCATTCTACTTCTGTGAAAAATGTCATGGGTATTTTGATAGAAGAGAAAGTGTTGGTCACTCAGTCCTGTATGACTCTTTGCAACCCCATGGACTGTAGGCTGCCAGGCTCCTCTGTCTATGGGATTTCCCAGGCAAGAATACTGGAGTTGGTTGCCATTCTCTTCTTCATAGGCTCTTTTCGACCTAGAGATTGAACCTGGGTCTCCTACATTGCAGATGGATTCTTTACCATCTGAGCCACCAGGGGAGCCCTAATTTGATAAGAATCACATTAAATCTGTAGATTAGTTTGGACAGTATGACCATTTTAGCAATATTAACTCTTTCAATACAAGAACATGGCATACCTTTGAATCATTTTCAGTTTCCTTTATCAACATCTTATAGTTCTCAACATAGAAGTCTTTCACCTTTTGGTTAGGTTTATTCCTAAGTATTTTTTTAATGTGATTTTAAAAGGGATTTTTTTTAAACTTTCCATTTCCCATATTTCATTGATATTGTGAAGAAATGCAACAAATTTCTGTATGTTAATCTTGTATCCTGCTAGCATGCTGGATTTGTTGATCAGTTCTAACAGATTTTGTGTGAAGTCTATAGTTTTCTATATATAGAATCATATCACCCATATATAATGACAATTTTAACTCTGGTGGGGATGAATGCCTTGACCACAGAAGACAGCAGGTTCCTAGACCAGGCTACTTACTGTGACTGGTTCTTATTTTCCTGCCCGAGTTGCCTGCTCTGATGTCTCTGGAAGGTGGAGGAGAGTTTGGGGACCACAGGGACAACTGACTGCTCTGCCTGAGCAGCTGCATCTCTCTTTGCTCTTTCCTCTTTTTACTTGCATGTGGCAAAAGAGGGAGCCTTAGCCAGGAAGAGGAGAGTGCTTTTCCTGGATCCTTATTTTTGGTTAAACTCTTAATGGATCCTTCATGCCATTTGTGTCAGGCTTGCCTAATGTTGTCAAGGATGGATCCAGGGGAGGAAAGAGCTTACGTGAGCTGCCTTCTGTTGCTAAATCGGGGATTGAGAAATGCCAGGTTTGTGTGGCCTTCTGCTGGGTGGGGAAGCCAAGAAGCCTTCCCACTGTGCTGTTTCTCCAGTCTTGAGGTCCCAAACCAGCTCACTGTCTTAACACCATTTAGACGTCTATCTTCCTTGTCTCGATCCATTTTCAGGGTTTGTCATTGTACTTAGTGGGGAGAAACAGAGTAAAATGGATCTATACCATCATCTAGATTGAAAGTTTCAATTTACTTCAAAGAAAGAACTCTATATTTTGAAGTAATTATATATTCTAAGCAAGTTTCTAAGAAATGTACAGAGAGTATCTATGACCCTTTACAGAGTCTTTCTCAACATTAGCATCATGTATAATTATACTATAATGTCAAAGCCAAGTATTTGACCTAGGTTACAAGCCACAGAGCTTATTCAAATTTTATCAGTTATATATGCACTCCTTTGCATTTAAGTGTGGTATGTGTATGTATTGTTCTATGCAATTTTATTTCAGAGTGATCACTGGGCTCAGTAGCTATGTTCTTCCCCACATGCATGCCCATGTCATGACTATGGTTTCTCTGCAAGATTCTCTCCCCACTGGTTTCCTTTATTTAATAAGGAACTGAACCAGGCTTCCAAACACCAGCTTCATGCTACTGCCTCAGGGCTTGTTATACAGGTACTTATTATTATCATGCAGTGTGTATGTTATTCTATTAAAGGTATTTGTTTGTTTTGTAGTCCACCACTAGACTTCAGAAGGAAATCTGAGCCACATATTAACTTTCTATCCATCATGCTTGCTTGGCACAGGGCTTGATTAAAGAGATGCTCTTGGAATGAATGCATCTGAATCATTTTCTCCAGTGCCTATTCTAAGGATTTCAGGTCATGTAAGGTGTTAACTTCTTTGAATTTTTACAAGAGCTGTTATCTAAACTGTGCATTCTCATTTCCTCTTTGGCTCTCCTTTGTATTACTCTGCAGGAGTATGAAGTATGCATGAAAGCATATTACTCTTCATGGTCACCTGGAGAGGCAGATGGACTTTACCCAGGGTTTGGTGTGAATGTCAAATCTGCTTGGTAGTAATATTTACTACCAGCTAATATTTACAGTGCTAGCTTATGACTTACTACTGGGATGCACACTGAGACATCTGTCCTTGTTCTCTGAAGCCATTTTGAACTTGCTGAGAAGTCTTCACTGCTCATTCCAGAGACTTTGTTTACGTTAAGTACTATATATTTGCTTACTGTGTGTGTGTGTGTGTGTGTGTGTGTGGCATCATGCCTTACCTTGGGAGCCATGTGTTTGGGTAAATGTCCCTCTGCCTTTGAAGAAGACAGTAACAGTTATTCATGTTGCTTGAGTGTTCTTCAGTCATTACATTATCATTTAATTGGGCACTGGGCCCATCCTGTCTTCATGAATAGCTTCCTTTGACTGAACATTTACCACGTTTATACCTCTTATAATATGACACAGGGGAAAGTTTTCAAGTATTAATGTGTCAGTTCATTCCTACTTCCCCTTAGTTCACTGAATTGTGGATTATCCATGGTTGATGACTGTCTCTGTCTTGATTTCAATCTCTTTGGACAACCTCCCTCTAATACCCCAAAGGTTTCATAAATGGGAGCTAGGACTCCTTGAGGAGAAATGGGGACAAGAGAGAAAAGTGGTACCCTGAAACAGTGTCAGACTTTATTTTTCTGGGCTTCAAAATCACTGCAGATGGTGACTGCAGCCATGAAATTAAAAGACGCTTACTCCTTGGAAGGAAAGTTATGACCAACCTAGATAGCATATTCAAAAGCCAAGACATTACTTTGCCAACAAAGGTTCACTTAGTCAAGGCTATGGTCTTTCCTGTGGTTATGTATGGATGTGAGAGCTGGACTGTGAAGAAGGCTGAGCGCCGAAGAATTGATGCTTTTGAACTGTGGTGTTGGAGAAGACTCTTGAGAGTCCCTTGGACTACAAGGAGATCCAACCAGTCCATTCTGAAGGAGATCAGCCCTGGGATTTCTTTGGAAGGAATGATGCTAAAGCTGAAACTCCAGTATTTTGGCCACCTCATGCAAGGAGTTGACTCATTGGAGAAGACTCTGATGCTGGGAGGGATTGGGGGCAGGAGGAGAAGGGGACAACAGAGGATGAGATGGCTGGATGGCATCACTGACTCGATGGATGTGAGTCTGGGTGACCTCCAGGAGCTGGTGATGGACAGGGAGGCCTGGCGTGCTGCGGTTCATGGGGTTGCAAAGAGTCAGACATGACTATGCGACTGATCTGATCTGATCTGATCTGACCAGAGTGAGATATACACAGGGCCTTAAAATAACTTACTTTTCCTATTCACAAAATCTTGCAAAGTGATAGTATTAGTCTCCAGTTTTAGATGAGGAAATAATTAGAATGAAGTATATCTGATTCCCAGTATTTTGGCCACCTCATGCGAAGAGTTGACTCATTGGAGAAAACTCTGATGCTGGGAGGGATTGAGGGCAGGAGGAGAAGGGGACGACAGAGGATGAGATGGCTGGATGGCATCACTGACTCGATGAATGCGAGTCTGGGTGACCTCCGAGAGCTGGTGATGGATAGGGAGGCCTGGTGTGCTGCGGTTCATGGGGTCGCAAAGAGTCGGACACGACTGAGCGACTGATCTGATCTGATCTGATCTGATATCTGATTCCAAGCTCTAGTGATTTCTCTCATTCTGCAGTTTAGATTACTATTCTTTTATTATTCTTTCCCTCATTTTCTCCTTTTTCTCCCTCCACTTCAGTCTCACTTTTTTCCTTTAATCTTTCCTTTATTTCCATCTTCCTTTATTTTTGCCTCCTTGATTGTCTGTTATCTTTATTTATCTCTTCCTGTCTGTTTTCAACTGCCCTTCTTTCATCATTTATTGATCATCAATCATGTTGGGTATTTTCACTCACTGTTAGACATCAAGACAGAGAAGATGCAGGCACTAACCTCAAATGTTTGACACAGTGAACTTTAGTAAACCTTACTGTGTTTAGTAAATTTCACTGTGCTTAAAAAAAGAATTTCCTTTCTTGTCATTTGGAGGAGTTGTAGAGTTGGCAACTGGCCCATTTTCCTCTTCAGCATTTTCACCAAGCAAGGAGTGGAATAGAGTTGGGGCAGATACTTTTGTAACCATAGTGGGGCATCAGCTAGTCATCAGAACTGCCTGATGCTCATAAGCTGAATTCACTGTCGCACACATTGCACACAAGGAAGAGTGAAGTAGTCAGTGATTCCCTTCAATGGTTCACACTCCCTGGGAACCTTTCCTTAGGCTAGGGATTAGTGTTGGGAGGATCTCCTTAAACATTTCTCATAATCTGTTTTACCCATGGTGGATATAAAAAAAAATCAATTAACTTTTAGACCCCAGGGTGTTAAGCCATGAAACTTTAATAAGGAATCCTTACAAATTTGGGCCTGAGCAAGTTTTTTGTTCGTCTTAAGATATTTCATTCTCTGGACACACTTTCTACCATTTTTACAAAGGCTGTGGCTGCTTTGGACAGTCAATTCAACAGCAACCACAATGCCCCCATGCCAGTAAAAGCATAGGCTTTTTAGTTCTCAGAAATATGTCCCATTCAATTCTCCTTAGATTTCAAAGTCTGTCTATAAGAAGCCATTCTTTCATTAAGAACAGAAGTCCCTTTGGCCCCAGGTAACATTAATAGGATGTGGAAACTACAAAGTAATCTACTAACAAATCCACCAAACCCCTAAATTAATCCTTTTTGCTAACAACTAAATAAAGCAGTGTCTTTACCATATTAAAGGTTTTTTTGTTTTGTTTTGTTTTGTTTTTTGCACATGCACAATTGAATGATTAAGCTACTAAATGTGCAATTATCCAATTATGAGGAAGGAGGGAAAATTAAGATTAGATATGGCTTTGTTCTTGAAAGAGTAATTAAATTACTGCATCAAGGAGACATGAATAATATTTAACTCAAAGAAGCAGAAGATATACAGGAAATATTTTATCACAAATACAGAAGCAGAAGGGAACAAAATGGGTCAATATGACTGAGGTAGGAGAAGATAAGGGACCAAAAATATTAAGGGAAAGAAGATAGAAAAGAGGATGAGAAGCTTATTTGAAGATAAATTCAGTTCAGTTGCTCAGTTGTGTTTGACTCTTTGTGACCCCATGGACTGCAGTACACCAGGCTTCCCTGTCCATCACCAACTCCCAGTCTGAGCTTGCTCAGACTCATGTCCATTGAGTCGATGATTCCATCCAACCATCATCCTCTGTCATCCCCTTCTCCTCCTGCCTTCAATTTTTCCCAGCATCAGAGTCTTTTCTAATGACTCTAATGACTCACTTCTTCATATCAGGTGGCCAAAGTGTTGGAGCTTCAGCTTCATCATCAGTCCTTCCAATGAATACTCAGGGTTGATTTCTTTTAGGATTGACTGGTTTGATCTCCTTGCTGTCCAAGGGACTCTCAAGAGTCTTCTCCTACATCACGGTTCAAAAGCATCAATTATTTGGCACTTGGCTTTTTTTTTTTTTTGGTTCAACTCTCATATTTAAAGATACCAAGGAAAATAATTGTAACACTCAGTAAGAGATATTTATTCCCTTAAGATTACTTCTTGAGCAGTATAATAATATATTAAGTAAACCACATCCTAGTTGAAATACTGGGGAGCACAGTTGTTGTTAAGACAAAATAATGAAAGAGTAATTAATCCTGCATGCCTGATTTTTCTTTCTTTTATAATCAAAATTAAAAAAGTGTTCTAGAAGAGCTATATTTTTCTGGAGGAAGTGCCTTGTGATGGCTTGAAGCTCAGCCCATGGGGAAATGATGAATCAGGTAGGTAGATATTTTATACCAAAAATCTTCAGCCTACCATATTTCTTTTCTTGCCATGCTTTCATTCAAACATCTCAAATATCTCCTCTTTGTCAAGCATCATGTCAGAAATGGTGTTAAATGTATTGGTCAAGAAGAATAGTATTTTCTCTATCCTAATGGGGTCCTACTTTTCTCCTTATGTAAATGACCTCTTTCCCCAACCCTCTCCTAATTTCTAGTGGGACTCAGATCATAGGTTTGAAAAACTGTTTGGATACTATAGAGAGAGATAGATGAAGCGCTTGATTTTATACCTACCTTGAGGATATTGTCCAAACCGCTTTTTAACAGTCACCTGTGATTTCAAAAGCTCCTGCACTCTAGCAATTGGGAAGAATTCTCTGATACCTGAAACTTACACTCATTTATAACCTTACAAGGTTTAGCTTTGGGACTCTGAGTATTTCATTTCATATTTCCTGTCTAGCTAAGAAGCCATTCTTTTTTCACTCTTGGCACATCAGATACTGGTCATGGATTATCTAACAGGACACGTGCTTTTAGAGGCATACACATACTAAATAATCGTAGGCTTTGTTCTTTGAGAGCTTAGTGGAAATCAAGGCTTCACCAGAAAATAGGTCAAGTATTCTGAGTCCCTTATTATTATTATTTTACTTTACAATATTGTATTGGTTTTGCCATACATCAACATACATCCGCTACGGGTGTACACATGTTCCCCAGACTCCTATGGGAAGACTGAGGCAGCAACACCCTGAGACAGAGTCCTCTAGGAAAATATAAGTCAGGAAAGGAGAGTCTTCACTAATCCCAAATATTAGTTGAATAAGTCATTAACCATCTTCGCTGATTTGGAAACCAAGAGGATGATAAAATTAAATCTAATTGCTACTTGGTACCAGAAAAAAAAAAAAAAAAAAGTGCTAATAAAGATCCCTGGGCAAAAGGAGGAGAGATTGATTGACTCTAGGTTACAGATGAAACTCTCTTACTTCTAATTTGGTTGGGTCACCTTATGTAATGTTGATAGATCTCAAATATCAGAGTTCCTAGGTTTCTCACTGGGTGAAATGAAAAAAAAATCAGAATAATTAGATAAAGTGTTACTTAATCTATCTAAAATTATTACTCTCTTCCTTAGATTTTATATTTAATATTAAGAGTGAAATTGGATCATGGGAAGGATGACCCACTATGGGAAGTCTATCTGTGGGGTTGCTGGGCTGGGTCTTGCAAAATCTAATGCTTTTTTGACTGTGGTTCCAGAGGAGTCTATATTCTTTGAACATATCTTAGATGTAGATTATTAAACCTCCCTCCTTTACCTCTACTATATAAGCTTCTTTTCGATTTTTTTTTTTTTTTTTTCATATTGACTATAGTTATGGTTCCTGGGTGATAGGTGAAAATGCCACATCAATTTTGTGCAATTTTTACTATTGCTATTATTTTAATGATGTGAAGTCTGCACATGCTTTTAAATTTAAATAATGTTTTATTCTAAACAGCTCTGGCCAAATGCCAGAGTAGTGATACCACCTCTGCATTGTTAAAGTCTTTGATGGTGAACCTAGTCTCCAGTCTCCTAATCTCTTCAATCTCCATCCCCATGAATAAAACTATTGATATATTGGCATACACTGGAGTGGGGAACCTTTCCAGGGGCTTCCACTGAGTCCTTAACGTGTTAGCTCTCACTCAGTGGGTCAGGGAACAAAACTTAGAGTCCTATAACATCTATTCCCACTATGTTGTAGGACTAGAGAAAGAAACATGGGTCAGTTTCCTGCTGGACCTACTGGGAGATGGCCTTGGTCAAGAATTCATCTATCACCTGACTGGCATTAGGACAGGTAATTCACACTAGTGTTTTGGGTCTCAGGGGGCTTACTTCAGTACCGAGTCAGTACCTAATAACTCTTGTTAAATTTGTAAATATCTACAGATCCCTTCCGGAGAAGGCAATGGCCCCCACTCCAGTACTCTTGCCTGGAAAATCCCTTGGATGGAGGAGCCTGGTGGGCTGCAGTCCATGGGGTCGCTAAGAGTCAGACACGACTTCACTTTCACTTTCACTTTTTCACTTTCATGCATTGGAGAAGGAAATGGCAACCCACTCCAGTTTTCTTGCCTGGAGAATCCCAGGGCAGGAGAGCCTGGTGGGCTGACGTCTATGGGGTCACGCAGAGTCGGACACGACTGAAGTGACTTAGCAGCAACAGATCCCTTCAAGGAAGGCTTGGATGAATATTTATAATATACACCAAAGGTTAGTTGTTGAGATTGTCCTCAGATGGAAGGGAGTTGGGATTTATAATTTAGCTTATGTCTGAACAGTATGTAAGAGGTCATAATCAGCCCCCTAATTTGAATTAGATTTCTTACCATATCACTAATACCTGGGATGTTCTTACTCATATATGTCAAGTAGAAGTCCCCAAACTGTCTATTTAATGTCTAATGACACAATAGCCCACTAACCATTGTCATTTTAACCCTTTACATCAAAACACTCCACCACTCTGTTCCTCATGTCACTTATAATAGTTATTATTCCCCCTACCCTCTATTAATGTACAATCCTATTATTTCCACTGAGATTAGAAAAGCAGTTTTCCTTGCAACTCTAGTTGCAAAGTTTCCAGTCATCTCTAGCATGGAGGGTTGGCCAATATACTGTTTTTAGAAGAAACCAAAGCCTTTTCATGGATATGTTTTAAAGAGTTTGGTGAAGAGTGCGTCCTATGAGTCTCCTGGAGTTGTGACAGTTAGAAATGGCTGAAGAGGGTATATGTATGCAGCCTAGTCTATCATTCCCGTCTCCCTAAGCATTTTGACTCATTCCTGTCTACGTCTGCCAGGAAAGTTCTGACGTATCGACTTCATTGTCCTTGGGCCATTCTTGAACCCAAGTTTAATTAACCAACCAAGACTATTCTTTTTATTCCCAGTGAGATGAGTGTACCTGTGTAACAAATTTTGGCCTAAATGCTATGCTATATTTTGGCAAGTTTTGCTCCCATTAATGTCCCTCTCATGCATGCTGCCCCAATGTGCACCTCTTGATATAAATTGGCAGTGTTTTATAGCTCTTTTGTCATATAAACTGTTTCTTCCCAGATGGAGCCTTGAATTTTCTGCCTTGAATATGCCAGGATTTACCTTTTTTTGCTTTTGTATTCAGGATATCCATCTCTGTCAGGGAGATTTAGGCACAAAAGCTCCTCAGCCTCGTCTGTGTTATGCCCACATTTCCCCTTTTCATGATCAGGGTCTCACCCTTCTCCATCAAAGCCATTATATAAAATATGTGGTGGAGCTGAGGATCTGGTTGGTATCCCAACTCAGTGTTACTTACCGCAAGACCCTGGGTTCTGTCACAGACCCATTAGCCCCATGGCTACAGGAGAAAAAAATGCTACTGCAAAGTTATCATCAAGGCTTTCTGATTTTCCACTTGAATTATGAGCTTGGCAGTTAAAGACTCCAATTTACTCTTTCTCAGGGGTCCATCAGCTCTCTAGGCTGTCAGAAATAACTAACTAACCCCCCAAAGCTCCTGATAAATATTGTCACCATAGAAACTTAAGGTTACAGCTCTTAATCTCTCCTTCTCTTGTCTTTTATTTGTACTCCATGCCATTCTGCCTTCAGTGATTACTCAAATAATTATAAATGCCAGTGCATCACATGGAATACTGCTGTTTCATTTATCTCTTACAAGGAGAATATCTATGTCCTCCTCAGATATAGGGACAACCTCATCTCAGAATTCCATCAGCAGGGCTAGTTTCCACAGGCTCTTCCTCTTCCTATTATATTAACTGTGGTTTTGGTCTTGGATGGAAATAATACATTATATGAGATAAATTTTAATTAAGTGACTATAAAGTTGTGACCACAATAGAGACAGGCAAGGTGTGTGCTCATGGAACTGCAGCTGGTTCTCAGTGGTGAACCTTCTTGTGCATCTTGAACATGTTAATCTTAAATTTCTTCAGGGCCTGGGTGAGGGCTCAAGTGTTACCACCTCTAGGCTTGGAGGAAGGGAAAGGAGAGGGAGTCCTTAGCTTAGTTCAGCTTGTAGCTGTGGTTACAGGAGAGGACCTTTTAACAAAATTGATGGTTTGGGTAAATGAGCAGGCATGCCATTGAGACCTAATAGGAAGTGATCCAGAGTCATGAATACCTATACCTCACTTTCCTCGAATCTTCTGTTCCTCTGTGCTTCCTATGAGCCACATTCTGCTGGAGGTTAGATACAAGGCAGCTGGCTGCCGATCTGCTCCACAGAGGTCATCTCCCAGAAGTGAGAGCAAGATGGGCAGGTGCAGAGAGTGATTGTGAAGGAGAAACAGAAACAACTGGCTCAAAGAGATACTGTTATATTCCCATTTGACAGATCAGAAAACAAAGGTTCCAAGAGCCAGAGTCACCTGCCTGAAGTCCTTCAGCTCATTGAAAACTGGGTTTTCAATGAAAATGGATCATTCCAGTCACTCTTCACTGCCTTGGAAACTGCTTCAAAGGGCAATTGTTTGACCTTTAATTCTATAAAAAACTTTCTTTCTAGTCTGTTTTGATTATCACTAGGCACACTTTGTGGGCTTCCTTCTATGGGGTCGCACAGAGTCGGACACGACTGAAGCGACTTAGCAGCAGTAGCAGACACACTTCTGAGCTAGGAATTATTATTTCATTTTAGGGGGTAAAAACTGGGGATTGGCGAGTTTAAACTATGCTCCTAAGCCTCAGACTTCATAGATAGCAAAGAGCATCCAGACAGCAGGTTTGCTGAACTCTCGCTACCAAACATATGGCTCCGTGTCAGTGGAAGATGGTGTGTTCTTTTTTCTTGTTCCGCCCCACCCCCACCCCGGCCCCCAGCGGGGGGCATCCCCTTTCTTTTTTAATGTGGATCATTCATAGATTCAGCCAGAGCACTTTCAACCCATGTGTTTTCCAAGGGATACTTTTTGAGAAAATTGTAAAATGGGTAGTTTCTCTTCCTACCTTCCCTTGTGCCCTTGTTGCCAGCTCAGTGCTCATCTCATCCTGTGGGCTTAGCCATCTCTTAGGCACTTGACTGTGGTCTACTCCTACTCACAGAACAGGAATATGAAAGCAGGAAATTCACCTTCTGCTTTATTGGGACAGACATTTCCACATCAGCTCTGGGACACTGAGATATTAGATCTACTGGTCTATAAATAAGACTAATTGAAAAACATAACTTTTTTTTTTTTTTAATGTCTGAGGGCTTACCATTGCATCAGCAGGGAAAAATAATTAGCAAAAATAAAATGGGACAAATGTTGCTGGAGTATTCATCTAATCTATTTAAGAATTATTGAAATGATACTGTTCTCTAACATTATTATTTTATTTTTGGTTACTTTTCTCCTGGGAATTATGCTATGAGACTGATTTACCCCTGTGATGGAATTCTGACAATCTTATGTTAAATACTAAAGAAATTTTTTGACTTTTTTTTTTTTGAGGTACCTGTAAGTTTGAATCATGTCAAATTAGATGAGTTCTTACTTGCAGGTCTATTTATTTTTGATTTGAGGTCAGTTTTTATCACTTTCTTTGCTGCACATTATATAAAAAAATGATCTCTCATTTAGAATGTCAGATGACAATCTCTACTTCAGTAATCGAGCAAATTTTGCACCTGATTTGTCTTTCAATTAGTTTCCATGTCCAGGATATGATGTTTGAATAGGAATAAAAATAAAAATCTTAAAACTCTTTAGTTTTAACTAACATCATAGGGTAATGTTTCCCACTGTAGGGTTGAAAAATGCATTTAATATGATTTTATTGGGTACCCACTATGTGCTAGCACTACCATATGCTTGAGACAGGGTCCATGTGGCTGGAGCAAGCTGCATGGAATGGATGGTTTCAGGAAATGCATTTCAAGCAGTAGGCATGATCTAGGTCATGTGATATCTGGATAGGGAGCACCTAGGACAATGGTGTATCTCTTCTCTCAGTGGTTAACTTTCCAGTAAAATAGATTCGAGTGAAACAAGAAAGGCTGGATGCAAAGCTGGTGCAGAGCTGGAAACGAAGCTGAAAATTCTAGCGTGTTTTTTCACTGGCATTGAAACCTTGAAATAGCCCTTTCCTTGACTTCAAGCCATGACCAAGAGCCAGCCAAGGCCAGTCCCTGTACTCACACCCTCAGACCTTGACTGGTGAGGCCTCAGATGCATGTGAACTCTGTCCTAGCTAGAGTGTTGGAAGCATCCATTTCTGCATTTGCAAAATGAGAGCAATAGTTCCTTCCTCATGAAAATGTCATGAGTATTCTCTGCAGCAATTTATTTAAAATGCTCATCCCAGAGCCTTGTGCATATTAAGAGATTAATAAATATTTGCTATTGGAATGATTATATAATGGTTATAAAGGCTTTTTTAAGCATGGCTGAGGGCTATCTGGGAAATGACATATACAGTCATTTGACATACAGACATATGGGGTCATTTTATGAGAAAAGATAATCAGTTGTAGTGATGATGGTAATTTAAGTAGAGAATTTCCCTTTTGAATAATATGCTTGATCTTATTCCAAGGTATTCTTCAAATGTTCCTTTCCTTTGATCCCCTAAACATTAAACTACATTAGCTAATGAAGTGAATAACGCTTCCAATGGGCTTGACATTTTCTGGCCAGTTGAAAAAATTAACCCTGCTGACTATAAACAGTCAGAAAATTGGTAACCTTTCAGCCACAAGCATCATTATAAAGCATAAAAAGTAAATAGAAAATGATTTATGTCTTGAAAGTGCATTGTGGAGTCGTACATGCCCATGAGCACAAGGCTGGATTTCTATGAAGGCAGTTTACCCAGTTGCTGTGTAAGTGTAGAAACCAAAACAGAGGTTAGCACCACACTATCTCAGAAATGCAGCTTTAAAAAAAAAAAAAGTCTAGCTGCCTTTTAAACGGCATTGTTTAAGTATAACTGATATACAAAGAACTGCAAATATTTAGTGTATGCAACTTGATGAATTTGGACATGTGCAAATAGTCATGATACTATTCACCACAATAAAGATATCCATCATAGTTTCTTGTGTGTGTGTGTTTTTTTTTTTTTTTTTTTTTTTTTGTGTAAGAGCACAACACATGAGATCTACGTTCTTCAACACTGGGACATTCAATACTGTATCCGTAACTATATATCTAGTCCCATCACTTCATGGCAAGTAGATGGGGAAAAAATGAAAACTGTGACCGACTATTTTCTTGGGCTCCAAAATCACTGCGGATGGTAACTGAAGCCACAAAATTAAGACACTTGCTCCTTGGAAAAACAGCTATGAAAAACTTAGCATATTCAAAAAGGAGAGACATCAGTTTGCCAACAAAGATCTGTTTAGTCAAAGCTATGATTTTTCCAGTAGTCATGTATAGATGTGAGAGTTGGACCATAAAGAAGGCTGAATGCTGAAGAATTGATGCTTTTGAAGAAGACTCTTCAGAGTCCTTTGGACAGCAAGGAGATTAAACCAGTCAATCCGGAGGGAAATCAACTCTGAATATTCATTTGAAGGACTGATGCCGAAGCTCCAATACACTGTAGCTGAAAAATTGTAGCTGAATTGTACAATAGTATTGTAATTGTACAATTGTAGCTGAAGCTACAATACACCACCTGATGCTAAGAGCTGGGTCATTGGAAAAAAAAAAACCCTATGCTGGGAAAGATTGAGGGCAAGAGGATAAGGGAGCGACAGAGGATGAGATGACTAGATGGCATCCTCAACTCAATGGACGTGAGTTTGAATAAACTCTGGGAGATAGTGAAGGACAGGGATGCCTGGCATGCTGCAGTCCATGAGGTCACAAAAATGGGACATGACTGAGTGACTGAATAACAACTACAGACAGACACTATGTTGTATGGCAGATCTCTCTAAAATATATTCATCTAGCATAACTGAAACTTTATGCCCAGTGAACAACTCCCCATAGACCCCCCTCCCACCTTCTGGCAACTGTGGTTGTTTCCTCTGCTCTTTTTGAGTTTGAATATGTTAGATTCCTCATGTAAGTTGAGTCATGCTGCATTTGTTCTGCTGGGACTGGCTTATTTCACTCAACATAGTGTCCACCAGGTTGATCCATGTTGTAGCATATGGTAGGATTTCCTACTTTTTAAGGCTGAATAATACTCCATTTTAAGTATTGTTATATACCACCTTTTCTTTCTTTATTCACCTGTTGTTGGGCACTTGGCTCCTCCATATTCTCTCTATCATGAATGATGCTGCAATGAGTGTGGGCTAAGTCACTTCAGTCATGTCTGACTCTCTGCAACACTGTGGACTGTAGCCCACCAGGCTCCTCTGTCCTTGAGATTCTCCAGGCAAGAGTACTGGAGTGGGTTGCCAGATCCCACAGGGGATCTTCCCAAGCCAGGGATCCAGCCCAGGTCTCTCTGTCTCCTGCATTGGCAGGCAGGTTCTTTACCACTAGCACCACCTGGGCTGCAGTGAATATGGGGGTGTAAATATCTCTTTGGTTTTCATGTTTTACTACTGTAGCTTGGTGCTTGGATATCATGTGCTTATGTTGTTATTATTATTAGCCTCATTTGTGGATGGAAAACCAAGGCTTAGAAGAACTGCATTTAGATGTCAATTTCTTGTATCCTGCCTTGGAGTATTATAGTGAGACTGTGAGTATGGACTCCAATCAGGAGTGATCTCTGCTTATGTCATATAGTCTCAGAAAGTGGTGCCATATCATTAAATAGCAGTGATAGGACAAACCTGTATCTTCAGCACTTCAGCACAGTACTTGTCATGCTTTTCACCTCTAATTACTTTATTAACAAAGGCAAGACATCATGAACCAAAGTCCCTTCCAAGCCTTAAGCAAGCAGGACTACTGGTATACTTCTGATTTTTTGTCCATCTCATAGCTCCCCATCCCTATGCTCCAGCCACTTAGTTCTTCTTTTTGTGCCTTAATTTACCAAGTTTATTTTTACGTCAAGGATATCTCACTTCCTACTTTATCCTGCCTCATGTTCCTCTGAACTTTACCTTAGTGTGTCTTTCTTGCATCCGCATCTTAGTATAGCTCAGGTCTTACTGCTAGTGAGAGGTCTTTCCTGATATTTCTCTCCTGGAATCTTCAACTCTGTTCACTCCCTATTTTTTATTTTGAGGATACTATTTGTGCATTTGTAAATTGTCTGTAACCCTCACTGAAATGTACAGTCAGTAAGACAAGGACTCACCTGTCTCATTCAATGCTGAACCCGAATGCAGTGTACATAGTAGGAACTCAGGAAACCTTGTTAAATGTGCAGTTGAATATTGACCGCAGTGAAGAGAAAATATCATGGGAGCTGCTGCTGCTAAGCTGCTTCAGTCGTGTCCGACTCTGTGCGACCCCATAGACGGCAGCCCATGAGGCTCCCCTGTCCCTGGGATTCTCCAGGCAAGAACCCTGGAGTGGGTTGCCATTTCCTTCTCCAATGCAGGAAAGTGAAAAGTGAAAGTGAAGTCACTCAGTCGTGTCCGACTCTTAGCGACCCCATGGACTGCGGCCCACCAGGTTCCTCCATCCATGGGATTTTCCAGGCAAGAGTGCTGGAGTGGGGTGCCATTGCCTTCTCCGATCATGGGAACAGGTGTGTTTAATTCCTCCAAGTAAAATTCAGTTTTTTTTAGCACATCAGTTGCATCCATACTTGAGAATCAGTGGCTAAACTTGGGAATTATGAAAAAGGCAAAATGAGAGATACAAGCTTTGCTCAGTTATCTGAGACTCTCTGACTCTGTAGGGGAAAATGCATTCCTGGCATTATAAGACAGCAAAGAAAGCAACAGTTCTGGCTGAGAATCACTGGGAAAATTGGTCACAGGTTTAGTGTAACATAGTGTTAAGGAGACTCCTGAAAAGCACCACATTAAATCTCATGGCAAAACTCATTTCTTTCCTTCTTTTGTTGAGTAGGTCCAGAGAATCAAAAGAAGAAAATAATTCTGATACTATAATAAACCCAGAGAATTTTTAATTTATTTTTAAAACATTATTATTTTGTTTTGGAATATAACTATCACAATTAATGTATATTTTTGAATTCCAATTGCTCTATAGTAGGACCTTGTTGGTCCATTTTAAATATAGCAGTATGTACACATCCATCCCAAACTCCCTATCTCATACATATGTACAATGGAATATGACACACATTAAAAATAATGAAATAATGCCATTTGCAGCAACATGGATGGACCTAGAGATTGTCATACTGAGTGAAGTAAGCCAGGATGAGGGGAAAAAGGATGGGTGAAAGGGTACCCAGGAAGTTTTTAAATGATCTGATACTAGAAAGCACAATGTAACTAAAATCTGCTAGTAGGAAGGTACACTCTCAGATTACAAGGCTCATTCATTTCTTCTGTATGTGCACACACACACACTACTCTCATGTATTCTTGATTTAGTGAAGAGAAGACTCTATACATGGACATCACCAAATTATCAACACCGAAATCAGATCAATTATATTCTTTACAGCCAAAGATGGAGAAGATCTATACAGTCAGCAAAAACAAGACCAGGAGCTGACTGTGGCTCAGACCATGAATTTCTTATTGCCAAATTCAGACTGAAATTGAAGAAAGTAGGGAAAAACACTAAACCACTAGACCATTCAGGTATGATCTAAATCAAATCTCTTATGATTATACAGTGGAAGTGAGAAATAGATTTAAGGGCCTAGATCTGATAGATAGAGTGCCTGATGAACTATGGAATGAGCTTTGTGACATTGTACAGGAGACAGGGACCAAGACCATCTCCATGGAAAAGAAATGCAAAAAAGCAAAATGGCTGTCTGGGGAGGCCTTACAAATAGCTGTGAAAAGAAGAGAAGCAAAAAGCAAAGGAGAAAAGGAAAGATATAAACATCTGAATGCAGAGTTCCAAAGAATAGCAAGAAGAGATAAGAAAACCTTCTTCAGTGATCAATGCAAAGAAATAGAGGAAAATAATAGAATGGGAAAGACTAGGGATCTGTTCAAGAAAATCAGAGATACCAAAGGAACATTTCATGCAAAGATGGGCTCGATAAAGGACAGAAATCATATAGACCTAACAGAAGCAGAAGATATTAAGAAGAGGTGGCAAGAATACACAGAAGAACTGTACAAAAAAGATGTTCATGACCCAGATAATCACGATGGTGTGATCACTCACCTAGAGCCAGACATCCTGGAATGTGAAGTCCAGTGGGCCTTAGAAAGCATCACTATGAACAAAGCTAGTGGAGGTGATGGAATTCCTGTTGAGCTATTCCAAATCTTGAAAGATGATGCTGTGAAAGTGCTGCACTCAATATGCAGCAAATTTGGAAAACTCAGCAGTGGCCACAGGACTGGAAAAGGTCACTTTTCATCCCAATCCCAAAGAAAGGCAATGCCAAAGAATGCTCAAACTACTGCACAATTTCACTCATCTCACACGCTAGTAAAGTAATGCTCAAAATTCTCCAAGCCAGGGTTCAGCAATATGTGAACCATGAACTTCCTGATGTTCAAGCTGGTTTTAGAAAAGGCAGAGGAACCAGAGATCAAATTGCCCACATCTGCTGGATCATGGAAAAAGCAAGAGAGTTCCAGAAAAACATCTATTTCTGCTTTCTTGACTATGCCAAAGCCTTTGACTGTTTAGATCACAATAAACTGTGGAAAATTCTGAAAGAGATGGGAATACCAGACCACTTGATCTGCCTCTTGAGAAATCTGTATGCAGGTCAGGAAGCAACAGTTAGAACTGGACATGGAACAACAGACCAGTTCCAAATAGGAAAAGGAGTACGTCAAGGCTGTATATTGTCACTCAGCTTATTTAACTTCTATGCAGAGTACATCATGAGAAACGCTGGACTGGAAGAAACACAAGTTGGAATCTAGATTGCTGGGAGAGATATCAATAACCTCATATATGCAGATGACATCACCCTTATGGCAGAAAGTGAAGAGGAACTACAAAGCCTCTTGATGAAAGTGAAAGAGGAGAGTGAAAAGGTTGGCTTAAAGCTCAACATTCAGAAAACAAAGATCATGGTATCCGGTCCCATCACTTCATGGGAAATAGATGGGGAAACAGTGGAAGACTTTATTTTTCTGGGCTTGAAAAACCACTGCAGATGGTGACTGCAGCCATGAAATTAAAAGACACTTACTCCTTGGAAGGAAAGTTATGACCAACCTAGATAGCATATTCAAAAGCAGAGACATTACTTTGCCAACAAAGTTTGCCTAGTCAAGGCTATGGTCTTTCCTGTGGTCATGTATGGATGTGAGAACTGGACTGTGAAGAAGGCTGAGCGCCGAAGAATCGATGCTTTTGAACTGTGGTGTTGGAGAAGACTCTTGAGAGTCCCTTGGACTGCAAGGAGATCCAACCAGTCCATTCTGAAGGAGATCAGCCCTGGGATTTCTTTGGAAGGAATGATGCTAAAGCTGAAACTCCAGTACTTTGGCCACCTCATGCGAAGAGTTGACTCATTGGAGAAGACTCTGATGCTGGGAGGGATTGGGGGCAGGAGGAGAAGGGGACGACAGAGGATGAGATGGCTGGATGGCATCACTGACTCGATGGATATGAGTCTGAGTGACCTCTGGGAGTTGGTGATGGACAGGGAGGCCTGGTGTGCTGCGATTCATGGGGTCGCAAAGAGTCGGACACGACTGAGCGACTGATCTGATCTGATCTGATCTTAGTAGACTAATCAGTAAATAAATGGCAGTACATCCAAACAATGGGATATTATTGAGCAGTAAATATAAATTGGTTATCAAGCCATGAAAAGACGTGGAAGATTGTAAAGTTAAATAAAATTAAATTAAATTAAAAAAAAAGGAGAAGACATGGAAGAAACTTAACTTCAAATTACTAAATGAAACAACAAATCTCAAATGGCTATACAATTTCAATTACATAACATTTTAGAACCTACATGATGTAACTATGTAGGTGCATCAGTTGTAAGAAATGTACCAATCTGATAGGTGATGTCAATACTGGGAGAGCTATGGGTGTTGGTGCAGGAAATATATGAAAAATCATTGCACCTTCTCCTTAATCTTTCTGTAAACTAAAACTGCTATGAAAAATTACCTTAACAGCAACAACAACAACTAGGAAGGTTCATAAACAACCTCAACGTTGTAATTCTCTTCAAAAATCAATCATTTTTCTCTTGATAAAGCCTAGCAATCATCATGAAACTAGGCTCAGAGTCACCTGTCATTTGTTATTGAACTTATGAAGAATTTTTTTCACACAGTAGAGAAGTATCTCTGTCTCTCTCATCCTCTCTCTCGCTCTCAAAAGCAGGACTGCAAAGGAGAGATTAAGACAGCAAAATGATACTTGTACGTAACTTACTTCCCCTATGTGCTACCTGTTGGCTTCTACAGGCTACTGAGATTATTAGCCTAATTTCTGGAAGGCAAAACAATGCCTATTCATGGAAAAAGTACTACAGGAGTCAAATGATGCTAATAATTTATAACATTTAATAGAGCACTTACTCTTTACTAAGTGCTTTATATACAACGTTTAATAAATATTATTACAACCTTCATTTTACAAGTGAGGAAAATAAAGGTTAGAAAAATTATGTCATTTCTTAAGAGTATACAACTAGTTAGTAGTTGATTTAAGAATCTAATCCAGGATTCTTCTACATCCAAGGTCATACTTTCAACTGAAGTATTAATATATACTAGCTTAAAAAATATACATGTTTGACTTAAGAAGCCAGAGACTACTGCTCTCTGTAATTTTAAATTAATGAATTTAATATTACTTTATATTTATATATTATAATAATGATTTATAGAACTCTACACAATTAGATTTCTACATGGGCATTGACAGTGATACTTATTCAAGATCAGCATACATGAAAAATATAAAACATAAGAAATACCCAATAAGTTTCCAGTATTAACTCTTTTTCATGACTATTTGCTGGATTAGTTAATTCATGTTATTGTGATATGTTTAATTGGATTGTCAGCAACTTCGACCTGAATTCTAAATAGTTTTTCCCAGGGCTATTGGGATATAAGTTGATTGGTGGTAGGATTTCTTGGGCCAGGATCCCACAGCTGAGCCTTTGAACACTGCAGACTTAGACAACTAGCCAGCGAGTGTGACAATACATTTCTCTGCATCACTTGGGATACTAGGAAGAGACAAATGGTAACACAAACGGGTAGCCAAAGGAGAGTCATACGTGGAGGCAGGACACTGGGAAACCATGAGCATGACTATCATCCCTAAGATAAAACAAGACCCTGATGCTGGGAAAGACTGAAGACAAAAGAAGGGGCAGCAGAGGATGAGATGGTTAGATAGCATCACCGACTCAATGGACAAGAGTTTGAGCAAACTCCGGGAGATAGTAGAGGACAGAGGAGCCTGGCATGCTGCAGTCCATGGGGTCACAAAGAGCCGGACACGACTGAGTGACTGAACAAAATCATCAAGATAAAACAGCAAGGAAAGGAAGCAGTTACCAGAACATGGAGACAGAGAGCTATGTGGAAATGATCCCCTGAAGTGCTACAGCTTTGGTTAAAGAAAGCAGTCAGCACTGGTGATATCACAGGAATGGATCCAGGAAAATCAATGCCAGCCCCACACTTTCTTCAGGTCTCCCTTTTCCTGTCAGTTCTTGGGCCAGGCTAGAAGGAAAGAGCACCCACTGATGTCATCGAACAAACAGCTTTCTCAAGGCACAGAGCAAGCTGGACAAGGGCAGAGAATATATCTGATTGGAGGACACTCACCACACAAGCCCTGGCGCAAATGACTACACATTTCAGGCTGCAGACCTTTTTCAAGAGTTCAAAAGGGCTAACCATTAAGTGACCTGCATTTAACTGGGTAAGACTCTGAAATAACAAAAAAGGTTGTCATAGAATTTTAATAAGTTTAGAAGTATAATTTTACACCTTTTCTAAAGCATGAGTCCATGATAACAATACTACTAAAACAGTAGTCTCATCCATCCTCAGTGTGAGCAGCTGAAATAATACAGAATTTGTTTATTCCTGAATCAGACAAGATTCCTTAAGTTGCCAGAGACAGAATTCCAATTCAGATCACTGATGTAACTTGGAATTCCAAATATGGCATTCAAGCAAAGTTGGATGTAGCAGCTCAGACACTATCATCAGGTACTGTCATTAATGCCATCTTATGAGGCACAGAGAAGTTAATTTGCCCTAGGTCATTTGGATAATAAAATAGAATATGTACAAACAGTTTTGCTTCCTATGTCTGTACTATGATCTATTACAAAAATCAAATGACATAGCAACGCTATATAAATCTTTGAGGAAATTTTTTCACTCACACAAGTAAGCAAAGATATGGAAGTTCTTCCAATATAAGAGACCACTTTCAGCTATCAAATTGGCATGTTTAAATAATAATAATATTCAAAATTAGTCAGCAAGAAATGCAGACTTTCTTCTGCTGCTAGTGGAATTTGTATAGCAATAATGCAAAATAATTTGCACTACATTACCAGAGCCTCAGAAACATATGTTATTTGGAGACAACCTAGGAAAAGTATTCAAATTTATAATTACAATAATGCTAAATACTATGAAAAAGAGAAACAATCTAAACACTGAGCACTTAGACACTGATTAAATAACTTTTGAGATATCCACTCAATGGAATACAAAGCAGCCATTAAAAATGCTGATATACAATGCTTAATAATACATTCATAAGCTTATTTCATTTCACTGAATGAGCTCAAAAAATATACAAAGTGAACTCAGAGAAATTAGAATGGAAGAGGAGGAGCTAATCATCTCTCATAGAGATCCTCAACAGAATTCATTTACACAGAAGAGTCCTTAAGCTTTCAATTCGCAGAAATTTGACTCCTACAAACCTTTCCAGGAGCAAATCTACAACGGAGGCTGAGAATATCTGAACTAAGTGAGACATACTGGTGCCTGCATCCCACCTTGGTAACAGCAAATATTTATGACTATGTTATGTTCTGGCAGAAAGAGCATTGATAGTAATAGCTGATTCACTTTGCCATACAATACAAATTAATATCACACTGTAAAGCAACTATATGCAGATAGAAATTAGTTTAAAAAAAAAAAAAAAAAAAGACATGTAGAGGCCTAAAGGAAATGACTTCCATTTTCACTCCTGTAAGATCTTCCTCACTTTCTGAATTTGGTTGAAAAATGAAATCTTAACCATACGGAAGGAAATGGTTCCCTTCTGCTGTGTACTGGTCAAGCTATACAATTTGAGGCATTGTATTTTTTTAATACAAAATAGCACCATGTTTGTCTTGGAATATATGAAAAATAAGACAAACTTAAAAAAAAAAAAAAATGAAAGGAGAGAAAAATAACCGTAACCTACCACTAGTAGTCCTACTTTTAACATTTTGTATATATAGTTCTACAAATTTCCCATGGAAACATACACTTATTTTACATATATGAAATCACATTCTGCATCCTGTGCTATTAATATAAGGCTTTTTCACTTAAAATAATATAAACATCTTTGCCTATCTTTGTATACCCAAAGAAGGATATTTATCATTGAGAAGTGAATTTATTGTTAAAAATAAAACGAAACAACAACAACAACAAAACTAAGGGTTCTCAAGCAAAGAAAGCAAGAAAGCAAGCAACGTTATGGTTGCCATTAGGTTGATCTAAGGATGAGAGAACAAGGAAGAATACTAGTTATTATTAACAAGACCTTTTGCTAAGTACTTTACATTCATGAACTCATCCTAATCATCACTTCTGGAGGGGGGAATGCTTATTCTTCATTTCCCACGCGAAGAAATTGAGTCTCTGAGAGGTTCTGTGCCTTGCCCAAGGTTCAGTTCAGTTCAGTCACTCAGTCATGTCTGACTCTTTGTGACCCATGGAGGGCAGCACGCCAGTTCCAGCCAGTTCCAGTTCCAGTTCTCTGTGCATCATCAACTCCCGGAGTTTATTCAAACTCATGTCCATTGAGTGGGTGATGCCATCCAACTATCTCATCCTCTGTCATCCCCTTCTCCTCCAGCCTTCAATCTTTCCCAGCATCAGGGTCTTTTCCAATGAGTCAGTTCTTCACATCAGGTGGCCAAAGTATTGGACTTTCAGCTTCCGCATCAGTCCTTCCAATGAATATTCAGGACCGATTTCCTTTAGGACTCTCAAGAGTCTTCTCCAACACCACATTTCAAAATAGTCAGTTCTTCAGTGCTCAGCTTTATTTATAGTCCAAGTTAATTTCTCTTTTTTTAATACAAATATCTATTGAATGCTTACTACCTCCCAGTCACTGGGTTAAGAACTGCACATACAAAGTTAAACAAGTCAGAAAAGGTCCCTCTCTGAAGAAGCTGATGTGCCAGAGAGGAAGATAAGAAATGGACAAGCAAACAAATAAATAACTAATATAAACAAATAGGTTCTTACACTCAAATACCCCCATAGAAAACAAATGCCATCTTGGGATTTTCTAGAAGGGGTCCCCTGTGTCCTGAAACCACTAGGGCATCAGTTCAGTTCAGACTCCAGGGCTTTCCTCTGAAAAGACCCTTAACTCTTTTACCTAGGGCATGATGCAGGCTAATAATATGCACCCCATGATGAGGCTCATATCATGAAAGGTTTTCTTTCAAAATCAGTGGTCATGAGACTTAGGGATCAAAAGACAGGAAAGCACCATAGTTTGTATTTTCAATGTATATTGCATACTGCCTAATAACATGATATCTGGAGCCAGCTAGGTCAAAACTGTCACCGGTTACTAGATAGGAGGGCTTGGGAAAGCTATTCAACTATTCCTGGCCTTGAATTTATTCCTGTTTATAAAATGAGAACAACAACAACAACAAAACAATAATAAAAGTACTTATTTCATAGGTTATTGTGAGCACTGAATGAGTTGATACATGTAGAGAACTTTGAACAGGGCCAAGTACATAATAAATATTTAGTAAGTGCTATTACTAAAAGATTTTGAGCTTATTTCTGTATGTAATGTTAGAGGATGTTCTAATTTCATTTTCTCTATGCAGCTGTCCAGTTTTAAATTTATAAACAGCTCATACAGCTTAATATCAATAAAACAAACAATCCAACCAAAAATGGGCAAAGACCTAAATAGACATTTCTCCAAAGAAGATATACAGATGGCCAAGCAGCACATGGAAAGATACTCAACATCACTATTTATTAGACAAATACAAATCAAAACTACAATGAGGTATCACACACTAGATAAAATGTCTAGTGATCCTCAAAAAAATCCACAAATAATATATGCTGGAGAGGGTATGTAAAGAAGGGAGCCCTCCTACACTGTTGGTGTGAATGTAAATTGGCATAACCAGTATAGAGAACAGTATGGAGGTTCCTTAAAAAACTAAAAATAGAGTTACCACATGATCCTGCAATCTCACTCCTAGACATATACTCGGAGAAAACAAAAGGATCCAAGAGGATCCATGCACCCCAATATTCATTGCAGCATGGTTTACAATAGCCAAAACACACAAGTAACCTAAATACCCAGGGACAGAGGAATGGATGAAGGCAATGTGGTACATATATACAATGGAATACTACTCAGCCATAAAAAAGGATGAAATAATGCCATTTGTAGTAACATGGATGAGCCTATAGATTGTCATACTGAGTGAAGTAAGTCAGACAGAGAAATATCATATGATATCACTTATGTGTGGAATTTAAAAAGAAAAAAAAATACAAATGAACTTATTTATAAAACACAAACAGACTCACAGTCTTAGAGAATTAACTTATGATTATCTGGAGAAAAGTGATATTTAGGGAGTTTGGGAAAGACATGTATACACTAATATATATAAAATGGATTACTAGCAACAACCTACTGTAGAGCACAGGGAACTCTGCTCAGTATTATGTAACAAACTAAATGGGAAAAGAATTTGAGAAAGAATAGATGTATGTGTGTGTGTGTGTGTGCGCACGTATCACAACATTGTTAATCAACTCTGCTCCAATATCAAATAAAAATGTTAAAAAGAAACTTTTTAAATTAAAAAAATAAAATGGAAATAACAAAATAATAATTCTTATCTCATAGGTTATTGTGAGCATTGAATGACTTGAAACATGTGGAGAACTTTGAACAGGGCCAGGTACCAAATAAATGCATTGTAAGTGATATTACTATATAGCATCATGATATGATATCCTGGGACCTGGGGCACTGAAGGTACCGATGTGTACTCAGTAGGAGTTGAGCGTGTATTGGCATCATATAGGTCCTACATTCACTGCCTGAGTGATATTGTACATTCCCCTAAATTGATTTTTCTTGACCTTAAAAATGTGGATTTCAACAGTACTTACTTTTGGAGAGTGTTGTGGAAATAAGATAAAGTAGTATGAAAAAAAAAACAAAAAGGATTGGGCACTGTGCTTAGCACATGGTATGATGCAACTAAGGTAATTATGATTAAAGTTATAGTCACAGAACATATTAGAAAATCACTTTCCCACCCACATCTCCAAGCTGGTCCTCTTAAGGAGACAACAGGGCCTCTGGCCTTTAATTCACTGAAACCTCCTCCAGTCAGGAGAAAAATTTCTTTCTCTGTCAGATGAGAATCTTACTATCAAATCAGTCACTCAATCGTGTGCGACTGTTTGAACCCCAAGAATCACAGCACACCAGGCCTCCCTGTCCATCACCAACTCCCAGAGGTCACCCAGACTCACATCCACATCCATCGAGTCAGTGATGTCATCCAGCCATTTCATCCTCTGTTGTCGCCTTCTCCTCCTGCCCCCAATCCCTCCCAGCATCAGAGTCTTCTCCAACGAGTCAACTCTTCGCATGAGGTGGCCAAAGTACTGGAGTTTCAGCTTTAGCATGAGTCCTTCCAAAGAAATCCCAGGGCTGATCTCCTTCAGAATGGACTGGTTGGATCTCCTTGCAGTCCAAGGGACTCTCAAGAGTCTTCTCCAACACCACAGTTCAAAAGCATCAATTCTTCGGCGCTCAGCCTTCTTCACAGTCCAGCTCTCAGATCCATACATGACCACAGGAAAGACCATAGCCTTGACTAGGCAAACCTTTGTTGGCAAAGTAATGTCTCTGCTTTTGAACATGCTATCTAGGTTGGTCATAACTTTCGTTCCAAGGAGTAAGCGTCTTTTAATTTCATGGCTGCAGTCACCATCTGCAGTGATTTTTCGAGCCCAGAAAAATGAAGTCTGACACTGTTTCCACTGTTTCCCCATCTATTTCACATGAAGTGATGGGACCGGATGCCATGATGTTTGTTTTCTGAATGTTGAGCTTTAAGCCAACCTTTTCACTCTCCTCTTTCACTTTCATCAAGAGGCTTTTGATTTCCTCTTCACTTTCTGCCATAAGGGTGGTGTCATCTGCATATCTGAGGTTATTGATATTTCTCCCAGCAATCTTGATTCCAACTTGTGTTTCTTCCAGTCCAGCTTTTCTCATGATGTACTCTGCATATAAGTTAAATAAACATGGTGACAATATACAGCCTTGATGTACTCCTTTTCCTATTTGGAACCAGTCTGTTGTTCCATGTCCAGTTCTAACTGTTGCTTCCTGACCTGCATACAACTTTCTCAAGAGGCAGATCAAGTGGTCTGGTATTCCCATCTCTTTCAGAATTTTCCACAGTTTATTGTGATCTACACAGTCAAAGGCTTTGGCATAGTCAATAAAGCAGAAATAGATGTTTTTCTCTTGCTTTTTCCATGATTCAGCGGATGTTGGCAATTTGATGTCTGGTTCCTCTGCCTTTTCTAAAACCAGCTTGAGCATCAGGAAGTTCACGGTTCACATATTGCTGAAGCCTGGCTTGGAGAATTTTGAGCATTACTTTACTAGCGTGTGAGATGAGTGCAATTGTGCGGTAGTTTGAGCATTCTTTGGCATTGCCTTTCTTTGGGATTGGAATGAAAACTGACCTTTTCCAGTCCTGTGGCCACTGCTGAGTTTTCCATATTTTCTGGCATATTGAGTACAGCATTTTCACAGCATCATCTTTCAGGATTTGGAATAGCTCAACTGGAATTCCATCACCTCCACTAGCTTTGTTCATAGTGATGCTTTCTAAGGCCCACTTGACTTCACATTCCAGGATGTCTGGCTCTAGGTCAGTGATCACAGCATCGTGATTATCTGGGTCGTAATCTTTATTGTTTCCAAAGTTGAAACTTTTGAATGATGTTTCTGTAACATCAGGTGCAGGTTTTTGTGTGGACGTAAATTTTCAGAGCCTATGGGTAAATACCAATGAGTGCAGTGATGCTGGATCCAACTGGAAGGGTATATTTACTTTTGTAAGAAACCACCAATTTGTTTTCCAAAGTGACTGTCATTTTGCATTTCCAATAGCAATGAATGAAACTTCCTTTTGCCCCATATCCTCCCTAGCATTTGCTTTGGTTTTTGGATATCCTGATAGGTGTATAATGGCGTCTCACTGTTTTAATTTGTATTTTCCTAATGACATAGACTTCCCTGGTGGCTCAGACGGTAAAGCATCTGCTTACAATGCGGGAGACCTGGATTCGATCCCTGGGTCAGGAAGATCCTCTGGAGAATGAAATGGCAACCCAATACAGTACTTTTGCCTGGAAAATCCCATGGATGGAAGAGCCTGGTAGGTAGGCTACAGTCCATGGGGTCGCAAAGAGTTGGACATGACTGAGTGACTTCACCTTACCTCACCTTAATGACATGTCATGCAGGGAATCTTCTTATATACCTATTTTCCATCTGTATGTCTTCTTTATGAGATGTGTCTGTTAAGTTCTTTGGATCATTCTTTGAATAGTTTATTGAATCTTTTGAGTTCTTTGTACATCTTGGATAATAGTCCTTTACCAGCTGTGTCTTTTGCAAATATGTGTTTCAAGTCTGCCTTTTCTTCTGACATTGTCTTTTGCAGAATTAAAATATTTTATTTTAAAAATAAAATAAAATATTTTTAAAAAATATTTAAAAATAAAATTTTATTTTAAAAATATTGTAAAATATGTATAATATCATATATGAAACGAGTCGTCAGTCCAGGTTCGATGCACGATACTGGATGCTTGGGGCTGGTGCACTGGGACGACCCAGAGTGATGGTATGGGGAGGGAAGAGGGAGGAGGGTTCAGGATGAAGAACACATGTATACCTGTGGCAGATTCATTTTGATATATGGCAAAACCAATACAATATTGTAATGTTAAAAAAAAAAAAAACAGAACAACAATATTGTAAAATAAAATATTTTATTTTAAAAATATTTTAATGGATTGTGTCTGTTGTATCTGAAGAAATCATTGTCATGCTCAGGGTCATCCAGATTTTTCCTATGTTATTGTCTAGTTTTTTTTTTTTTTTTTAAGTTTTATAGTTTTAAGCCTGTAATCATTTTTGAGTTCATTTTTGTAAATGATACCAGATTTGTTTTTGCTTTTTTTTCTTTTGCATATGGTTATCTAGTTGTTTCAGCACCAGTTGATAAAAAAAACCTTTGCTATATTTTATTGTCTTTACATTTTTGTTAAAGATCAGTTGACTATTTATGAAGGTCTATTTCTGGGCTCTGTATTCTGTTTCACTGATTTGTCTCTTTCCATGTTGTCTTAATTACCATAGTGTTATAGTAAGTCTTTAAGTAGTGTTAGCCATCCAACTTCATTCTTCTCCTTCAGTGTATTATTGGCAATTCTGGGCCTCTTGCCTCTCCATATAAACTTTAGAATTCATCTGTCAATATCCTTCAAATAATTTCCTGTGATGTAGATTGAAATTTCATTGAATCTTCAGATTAATTTGGTAAGAACAAAATCACTGCAGATGGTGACTGCAGCCATGAAATTAAAAGACGCTTACTCCTTAGAAGGAAAGTTATGACCAACCTAGATAGCATATTCAAAAGCAGAGACATTACTTTGCCAACAAAGGTTCGCCTAGTCAAGGCTATGATTTTTCCTGTGGTCATGTATGGATGTGAGAGTTGGACTGTGAAGAAGGCTGAGCACCAAAGAATTGATGCTTTTGAACTGTGGTGTTGGAGAAGACTCTTGAGAGTCCCTTGGACTCCAAGGAGATCCAACCAGTCCATTCTGAAGGAGATCAGCCCTGGGATTTCTTTGGAGGGAATGATGCTAAAGCTGAAACTCCAGTACTTTGACCACCTCATGCGAAGAGTTGACTCATGGGAGAAGACTCTGATGCTGAGAGGGATTGGGGGCAGAAGGAGAAGGGGACGACAGAGGATGAGATGGCTGGATGGCATCACTGACTCGATGGATGTGAGTCTGAGTGAACTCTGGGAGTCGGTGATGGACAGGGAGGCCTGGTGTGCTGCAATTCATGGAGTCGCAAAGAGTCAGACACAACTGAGCGACTGAACTGAACTGAACATCTTGGCAGTATTGAGTCTTCCTATTCATTGACATGGAATCTCTATTTAGTTATTCTTTAGTTATCCAATATTTTGTAGCTTTTCTCATACAGATCTCACACATATTTTGTTATATTTATACCTAACCATTTCATTTCTTTGGATGCTAAGCCAAATGGCATTGTTCATTCCAAATTTCAGTTTTTCAGTGCTGATGTACTAGGAAAATGATTGACTTTTGTATGTTAAACAGGGCTTCCCTGGTGGCTCAGATGGTAAAGAATCTGTCTGCAATGATGGAGACCTGGGTTCATTCCCTGGGTTGGGAAGATTGCCTGGAGAAGGGAATGGCAACCCATTCTAGTATTATTGCCTGGAGAATCCTCATGGACAGAGGAACCTGGCATGCTACAGTCCATGGTGTTGCAGAGAGTCAAATATAACTGAGTGACTAAGCACAGCACAGCACATATTAAACATGTGTCCTGAAATCTTGCTATAATTTCTTATTAGTTCCAGAGGTTTTTGGTGTTGTTGATTCAGATTTTCTGCATAAACAATATCATCATCTGCAAAGACAGTTTTATTTCTTCCTCCTCAATTTGAATGCCTTTTATTTCTTTTCCTTACTTCAATAGCTAAAGCATTGATATGAAGTTTAAAAGGCATGGCAAGGGGACATTTTTACCATGTACCTAATCTTAGTGGAGGGCAAGAAAACAACCTCTCAATTTAAAAATATTACTCAATATGTTTAAAGAGAATATTAGGAAAATAAAACACATCTGCAACTAGAGCATAGAGGGCCAATGTGAGTTCTGACCTAGGAGGTTAAAATCACTGTTTGTTTTTTTTTTTTTTTTAAAGTTTGTTTATTTATTTTAAAGGAGACAAAGATGAATGCTTTTAATGGTAAAAGCTACACTTCACAAAGAATACAGGCATCATAAACCATTAGACACCTAGCAGCAAAAAACAAATATGCATAAAGCAAATATCAGAAGAAATGTAAGGGAAAAGAAAAATACATATAATCATAGACGTATTAACATTTCTCTGAGAATATTTCATCAGCTGCATAAAAAATAAAAATTACACACACAAAAAAGAACTCTACTTTTTGAAATTGAGTAATGTTTATCTTTGTGCCAATTATTTTAAATGTCCCATGGACATCTAATAACAGCATATGAGATACAAAGTTTTAAGTATATTTGTATAGGATACAAGATTGTTGTTCAGTCACCAAGTCATGTCCAAGTCTTTGAAACCCCATGGACTGTAGCCTGCCTGGCCTCCCTGTCCCCCACCATCTCCTAGAATTTGCCCAAGTTTATGTCCATTACATCTGTGATGCCATCCAACCATCTCATCCTCTGTCTCCCTCTTTTCCTTTTGTCTTCAGTCTTTCTCAGCATCAGGGTCCTTATATTAATCTTATATTCAAGACTCTGATGCTAGGATATAAGATTAATTAAATATGAATATATTTAAATTATTAATGACACTAGTTTTAATTAGAATGATCTACAGAAAGCAGAGAAGTCAATGGTTACTTCAGCTTACATGTAATTCTCCTCTGTGTTAGAATGTAGAGTAAGTCAACCAACTAGATAGTTTCTCTGCTTTCCCTGCCCACTTCCAACCACAAATACTCTGTCCCTTGTCCCAACAATGACAGGTGAAGATGAAGAGAGAAGTCCAGCAGTGAATAGATCCTCAGTGTAACACTCATGTCCTCTTGGCAGAGAAGCTAAAAAGGGGACATAAAAAATGATCCTGCACCTTAAATTTTTACTAATTTCTTAGTTATCACAGTTAAAGCACACTGATAAATGATGGGGGTGGGGGTGGGGGAAGATGGATCTCGGTCTGACCTCCTTTCTGTGTTGTTTTTCCATTTGCCTGTGGGCTTTATTAAACGTGTAAGAAACAAGCAGGTCTTCAGAGTTGTGTAGCTGGAAAGCCAGAAAGCAGTGTCTAAAATAGGCATACTGCATCTACATAGTCGTTTCTAGCTAAGGAAATGCTGGGGCAAGAGGGGAGGCAGGGTAGAAATAGGATATCCTTGAAGCTCTTCAACATTCCAAAGACAGGGAAAATAGGATAGTGGCCTGTGGTGGGGATCAGTCGGGGGATGAATACAATCGGGTTCAGAGTATTTTTGTTCTTTTTTTTTTAATTTTAATTTTTTTTTACTTTACAATATTATATCGGTATTGCCATACATCAACATGCATCGGGTGTACACATGTTCCCCATCCTGAACCCCCCTCCCACCTCCCTCCCCATGTTCTTTTTTAAATAGACTTAATTTCATTAATTTTTTTTTTTTTTGGCTTATACTTGCTTTACAATGCCATGTTAGTTTCTGCTGTAAGCAAAGTGAATCAGCTATATATATCCATATACCTCCTCTTTTTAAAAATTTAATTTAATTTTTAATTGGAGGGTAATTACAATATTGTGATGGTTTCTGCCATAGAGCAACAGGAATGAGTCATAGGTATACATATGTTCCTTCCCTCTTAAACCTCTCTCCCACCTTCCTTCCCATCCCACACCTCTAGATTGTCACAGAGCACAGGCTCTGGGTCCCCTGCATCATACAGCAAGTTTCTTCTGTCTATTTTATGCATGGTAATGTAAGTGTTTCAGTACTACTTTCTCAAGTCATCCCACTCTCTCCCTCCTGTACTGTGACCATAAGTCTGTTCTTTATGCCTGTGTCTCTTTTGCGGCCTTGCAAAAAAGTTAATCAGTATCATCACAGCATTTTTATAGCTGAGTGATACTCCATTGTCTATATGTACCACAATTTCTTTATCTGTTCGTCTGTTGATAGACATCTAGATAGCTTCCATGCCCTAACTCTGTAAACGGTGCTGCAGTGGACAGTGGGGAACATGATTCTTTTTCAATTATGGTTTCCTTAGAGTATATTCTCAGTTACCACACGTGGCACTGAGTAGAGTTCCCTGGGCTGAAAGGTAGGTTCTCATTAATTACCTATTTTATGTATAGTAGTGTAAGTATGTCAATCCCAACCTCCCAGTTCATCCCACCAGCCCTCCTCAGCTTGGTATCCATACATTTGTTCTCTGTCTGTGTCTCTACTTCTACTTGTGAATAAAACCATCTATACTAATTTTTTCAGGTTCCACATGTGATTCTGAGTTGTTCTGGAGGGATTTAATTTTCTACAATGCCCTTCACAGATTTCACAGATCCTTAATTTTTCTATATACACTTTATGTTCTTCATTCTCACTTTCCCCTAGATTATCAATTGATTCTTTTAACCAAGTTGTTATTAAGTGAGAATTGTATCCTAGACCCTGTGCCAGGCACTTGGGATACTATGAAAACTAATAAACTGTGTAGGAGATGAGAGAGATTTTAAACAAATGCATATAACATCACTTGAACAATTCTGGTGGGGATGGGAGTAAAGTTTGGACATGAAGATAGTGGACTGTCTTTATTCTTCTTCTACTTCATTTGATACAAATAGAAGTTTTCACTATTTTGTGGCTTCAGAATGCATGAGTCTGTCAAGCTCTGCTTTATGTTTGCATATGTCCTCTTTAGGTCTAAAGTCAAATCTCTTGGGTTTTAGGCAAAGCTCCTTCCCATTGTCTAGCTGTGCAACTCTGAGTACATTACTTATTCTTTCTATGCCTCAATTTACTTATGGGATTCTAATAATAACTGACTTATGAGAGTATGAAAGTAATCAAAGCAGAGCATAAAAAGAGCTTGGTAAGTATCAGGTTCATAGTTAATGTTTATTTTACTAGCTGCTAATAATGGTATACTATAATTAATTTGTCATCTTATTAATTGTCTAATAAATTAAATATATAGATCAGAGTGAACAAAAGTGAAAAAGAGCGTGGATTGCATGGAAGATTGAGATAATAATTGTACCAAAAAAGCAAAAATACAGGGGTAATAATGGTGGTTATCATTTAAATATAGCTTTATTTATTTTTGGCTGTACTGGGTCTTCATTTGGAGAAGGCAATGGCACCCCACTCCATTACTCTTGCCTGGCAAATCCCATGAACGGAGGGGCCTGGTAGGCTGCAGTCCATGGGGTCGGGAAGAGTCGGACACGACTGAGTGACTTCACTTTCACTTTTCACTTTCATGCTTTGGAGAAGGAAATGGCAACCCACTCCAGTGTTCTTGCCTGGAGAATCCCAGGGACGGGGAAGCCTGGTGGGCTGCCATCTATGGGGTCACACAGAGTTGGACACAACTGAAGCAACTTAGCAGCAGCAGCAGGTCTTCATTGCTGCATGGGCTTTCTCTAACTTCAGAGAGTGGGGCTGCTCTCTAGTTGCAGTGTGCAGGCTTGTCATTGAAGTGGCTTCTCTTGTCATGGAACATGGGCTCTAGGTGTGTGGGCTTCAGTAGCTACAGCGTTTGGACTCAGTGGTTGTGCCTCCATCTGATGAAATTGTAAGCTGCCCCCAAATAAGCTCAGCTCCTCAGCAGTTGCTGATGAGCAACTGATGTGGGATCCTCCCAGATCAGGAAGGGAACCCATGTCTCCTTCACTGGCAGGTGGATTCTTTACCAGTGAACCACCAGGGAGAAGCCCTCATTTGAATTTTTAAAATGAGCTGTGATGTTAGACTTCCTGTGAATTCAAATATTACTGACAATGAATCAAATTTCAGGTTTTTGTGAAAAAAAAAAAAAAATCTGTGTAAATGCTTCTAGTCTACACTCAATTTAGCCAATATTGACAGACCCAACCAGTCCATTCTGAAGGAGATCAGCCCTGGGATTTCTTTGGAAGGAATGATGCTAAAGCAGAAACTCCAGTACTTTGGCCACCTCATGCGAAGAGTTAACTCATTGGAGAAGACTCTGATGCTGGGAGGGATTGGGGGCAGGAGGAGAAGGGGACGACAGAGGATGAGATGGCTGTATGGCATCACCCACTCGATGGATGTGAGTCTGGGTGACCTCCGGGAGTTGGTGATGGACAGGGAGGCCTGGCGTGCTGCGATTCATGGGGTCGCAAAGAGTCAGACACGACTGAGCGACTGATCTGATCTGATCTGATCTAATTGACAGACCGTTCTAAACTGCTAAGTATATTAGACAAGATGCTATCATTTGCAAGTGATAGAAGTGGAATTTGGATTAGGTTCCTGTGGGTTTGTATAGGGGAGAACTGATATGGGGGATAAGAGGAACTGATCAACAACTTCCCCCCACCACAACTGTTCTCTCTCCTTTCTCTGCTGATCTCTGAACTTTAGCTTTTTTAAATCTCTTCTGCTATAGGTGAGTGTGCATCCAGCAAAATATATGGCTTTGTGTTCTCATCTGTTTAGGGAGAATTTTCTTATTCCCAGCTTGATTTTGAAAAATTTGAGCAGAGTCTGACTGGCTTTGCTTAAGCCACATGCCCACACATTGGACCGATAACTATGATGAGGGAAGGAGGATCACACTGTGATCCTATCAGTCTCGACCAGCACCCTCCCCTGTAACTAGTTTGAGTGCATTACTAGAAATAGTTGTGGGGAATAGAATTGGGACACAGTTTTGGAAATTTTGCCTGCCAGTCATCCACGTTTGTATCTACTTCATGGGAGGTGGAAAGTATTTTTCATAGTATATGAAATTCACTTACATGTATCTTTTCATAGTATCTGATGCTTGATTTATATCAAAGATATTTGGACTATAATGAATGTTGGAAATTTTACTCTATACTCATGTTTTGGTAACCCACTCCAGTGTTCTTGCCTGGAGAATCCCAGGGACAGGGGAGCCTGGTGAGCTTCCGTCTGTGAGGTTGCACAGAATTGGACACGACTGAAGCGACTTAGCAGCAGCATGTTTTGGTGGTATGACATTGGACTTCACCATTTCTCAAACATATATCCTAGTTCAGTTTCCCACAATATCTTATTAGTTCCTTAACTCTATCCAGGAAATTCTACCAACTTCAAAAGGAATTATAAATATTATTAATATTCTTAAAATGTGTGTTTTATTGTTAAGAATAAGACCCTGAGGAAAGAAAGGAAAATGCAGTGCCATTTGTCTTTATAATTCCATATATGAGATAGGCACAGAAGTGTTCTGCATATGGGACAGGTGTAAAGCATAGTTTACTGGGTGGTGTGTAGTGAGATTTCAGTGGGTCTGTATTCCTTTCCTCTCTACCTTCCCTTTCCTCTGATGGAGGCTAAGGCATTTATCACCCTGTTTGCATGCAGAGCTTGTATTCACCAGATCAGGTGTTTTACTCTGGTTTTACACCATGCAATTATTATAGAAGGGTACTAAAGATTCTTAGACACAGAAAACTCAGAAATATATTTTTTCTTGATGAAGATCCTTTTCACATTTGTATACCACTTTTACTCCTCTCAAATCTCCCTACATCTTGAACATTCTCCCTCTTAATTGGAAAATAGTGATTTCCAGTTTACTCACACATTTTCTACAGGTATAATATTCATAAAAATTCATACAGGTTAGATGCATATTGTTCAAATGTTTAGGGCATGACTATCTGATGTGCAGTATAGTCTGATGAAAATTAAATTTTGTTTTTACATTCCAATATTATAAGAAACATTTGCCTGATGAGGAGCTATATCTATCTTTAAACCAATTATGATTTTGTTTTACAACCACCCTTTACTATCATCTTTTAACTCGAGGATGAGGCTTTTAAATTTCAATTAAAAATCAAGACTCCTCTGTCTCCAGTGAAATGCTCAATTCAGATAAAATTCATTAAGTAGCTACTATAAGTGGTACTCTGCACCAATAGAATTAGATTGAATGCAGAATAACTCTGTTACCCTAATATCATTATTATTGTGAGACCAGTGGAAGATTTAGAGGCAAATGTCTCCACATAAAATGCAGTTGAACTGCAATTTTTATCATTATAATTTTAGATTTTTGTTAATTTTATGACTAAGCTGAAAAAATACAGAAAGGAAGTGACATATGGGGTTTACATAAGGTTTTTTTTTTTAATTATTGGAATATAGTTGATAGACAATTCACAATTTTCCAATGTTATACTTTATAAGTAAGTAGAGTATAACTATAGTTATTATAAAATGTTGACTGTATTCCTGTGTTATACAATATATCCTTATAGTTTATTTTCTACCTATTAGCTTGTACCTCTTAATTCCCGACCTCTACATTGCTACTTCCCTGTCCCCACTGGTAATCACTAGTCCGTTCTCTGTGAATCTGCTTCTTTTTTGCTAAAGTCATACTGAATGGATAAAGACAATGTTATACACTCACACACACACACTCATACACACACACAAACACATACAGACAATAGAATACTAATCAGTCATAAAAAAGAATGAAATTTTACCATTTGTGGCAACATGGGTGGACTTGAAGGTTATTAAGTAAAATAAATCAGACAGAGAAGACAAATACTGCATGATATTACTTATGTGTGGAATCTAAAAAATTACGTAAGTTTTTGAATCCCTAACTTTCTTTTCCTAGTCTCCCCTGTGGCCTATATCATATATAAAAGGAAGAATGCTATTTAATATGATTGATGAAGATTTAAAAATAACTCTTTTCTCTCTTTTTAGAGCTGTGAAATACTGTGGTTTGTTCGTTGAAAGCAGATGGATTTAGAATAATTTTTTTTTTTGAGCTTGGAATTCAGTGAGGAGATACATTCTCCTTTTGTTTTGCTAAACAGTACATTTAGGGTATGAATCACATGTTGTGAAAATGTTCCTAAATGTGGGTGGAAAAATTCCCAGACCCAGTTACACAAACATTAAACAAAATAGTTGCTCATTAAAATAACAACAATAATAATAAAAGTAGAATGAATCCTTCTGCCAGGATAATTGTTGATTATATTTCAGTGTTAAAGTTATTTCTTGGAGTGAATTTAGTTTTCTTTGTGTGCATTTTTAACTCTTAACCCAAAGCATTTATGTATAGTAGAAGAGGAAAAATGGTGTTTAAAATAAAATTACACTTACAGGGCGTCAATTGGGCAAAAACAACTTTATTGCAGACTTCTCCAGGGCAAGGAGAATGAACAATGCATCTTTATAACCTTTGTCAGAATTGTTAGTATATGTCTTTCTCATGAAGGATATTCAGAAAAGAATGGTAAATGAGTGAATGCATACATGCATGTATTAAATAAAAATTAACAGAGAAATTGAAGCTGGTTTAAATATTGAATTGTTTAAAAATAAAAATGTGGAAACAATATACGTGCCCATCAACAGATGAATGGATAAAGAAAACGTGGATAGGGGCTTCCCTGGTGGCTCAGTGGTAAAGAATACACCTGTTAATGCAGGAGACATGGGTTCCATCCATGGTCTGGGAAGATCCCACCTGCTGCTAAACAATTAAGCCCGTGTACCACAACTATTGACCTGTGCTCTAGATCTCAGAAACTGAAACTACGGAACCCATGTGCTGCGCTACTGAAACCTGTGCGCCACAGAGCCTGTGCTCCACAGCAAGTGAAGCCACCGCAATAAGAAGCCCACACAGCACAACTAGAGAGTAGCCCCTTATCACTGCAACCAGAGAAAACCCACACACAGCAGGGAAGACTCAGTACAGCCATAACAAATAAATAGCCTTTCAAGGAAGGGGCTTTAGTCATTTGGTCAAATGCTGTTGATAGCCAAGTTAGATGAGCGAAGAGACATGATCGTTGGATTTAGCAACATGGAGGTTGTTAGAAGCTTAAAAAGATGTAGTTTACATGCACAATGGAATATTACACAGCCATAAGAGAGAAGGTGTGTGCATACTCAGTTGTTTAGTTGGTCTGACTCTTTGTGACCCCGTGGACTGCAGCCTGCCAGGCTCCTCTGTCCATGGGATTTCCAGGCAAGAATATTGGAGTGGGTTGTCATTTCCTTCTGCAGGGGATCTTCCTGACCCAGAGATTGAACCCTTGTGTCTTGCTTGGCAGGTGGATTCTTTACCACTAAGCCATGTGAAAAACCCATTCCCCTTATAGAAGTTATCTAAAATAGCCCAACACATAGAATTAGAGAGTAGAATGGTGTTTCCAGGGTCTGGAGGAATAAGAAAATGGAATTTTTTGTTCAGTGGGTATTAAGGTTCAGTTAAGTTAGATGAACAAGTTCTTGAGATCTGCCCTACAACTTTGTGCATATAGTTAACAATATTGTATTGTGCATGTTAAAATTTGTTAAGAGGATAGATCTCATGATGTGTTTTTGCCAAAATTAAATAAAAATGAGACGAGCAATATAGAAACTTCCGTGGATCTGAGCTCGTAGTTGATCTCAGAGAACAGCTTAATGGATGCCAAGAATTAAAGCTACCAGAGCTCTGTAGGTCATGAACACCCAGAAAATGAAGCCGTCTGAAGTTCCCATTCACAGTTAGCCCTACATTCCTCATGTAAATGCTTATGTGGATCCATTCCCCAACTGGTGTTCACAGGACACTTTCCTCCAAGATAGTGACAAGAGACCAATGTAGAAAGGGTTCCCTGCTTTCTAAGTTTAAAGACAGAGACCTAAATGCAGATAAACACAAAAGTACAGATTTCTTTATTACAGACTTCTAAAAGATTCTAATACACTAACATGAAATATGAATCTTAGAGAGGGGCTAGAGATAATCTCTTTCCATATTGCTTGAACATAGAATTTTTTTTCCGTGATGCCTATTGGTTTGTGGTAGAATTGTTTTGTGATGCATTACTTTGCCAACAAAGGTCTGTCTAGTCAAAGCTATGGTTTTTCTGGTAGTCAATGGATGTGAGAGTTGGACTATAAAGAAAGCTGAGCACCAAAGAATTGATGCTTTTGAACTGTGGTGTTGGAGAAGACTCTTGAGAGTCCTTTGGATTGCAAGGAGATCAAACCAGTCCATCCTAAAGGAAATCAGTCCTGAATATTCATTGGAAGGACTGATGCTGAAGCTGAAACTCCAATACTTTAGTAACCTGATGCAAAGAACTGAGTCAGTGGAAAAGACCTTGATGCTGGGAAAGATTGAAGGTAGGAGGAGGAGATGACAAAGGATGAGCTGGTTGGATAGCATCACCGACTCAATGGACGTGAGTTTGAATAAGCTCCAGGAGTTGGTGATGGACAGGGAAGACTGGCGTGTTGCAGTCCATGGGGTTGCAAAGAGTCAGAAATGACTGAGTGACTGAACTGAGCTGTGATACATCTACTAATATGTCCTAAAATTAGATTTAAGCAGAATACAAACAACTGGTCTAGAATTTGGTTGCGAAACACTGGTCTAGAGAATTAGTGCTAAATTTAGCCATTTGGCAAATTCATCCATGTTTGCAAATGTCAGTAGGGTTAATTTATCTATTTGATATGTGAAATAACCGATCTAGTGAAAGAAGTTACAGTTGGCAGAATCATGGTGATGATGATGATTAAAGACAAACTTAATTGATTATATGCCATATGCTTCAGTTCAGTCACTCAGTTGTGTCAAGGTTGGATCTCCTTGCAGTCCAAGGAACTCTTGAGCCTTCTCTAACATCACAGTTCAAAAGGATCAGTTCTTTCTTTTTATCAATTGAAGTATAATTGTTTTACAATGTTGTATTAGTTTATGCTGTATAACAGAGTGAATCAGCTATATGTATACATATATCCCCTCCCTTTTGAACTTCCCTCCTGCCCCTCCCATATCACCCTTCTTGGTTGTCAATAAACTCATGTTTTCATAATAATCTCAAAAATAACTTCTTTAGCTGGATAGTTCAGCCAGTATGCAATCAATGATGACACATTGCATTTGGTTTATAGTATCTCTTTTACAATTTTGATCTTGAACACTCTCCAATCCTCTTCTCTTCCTTATTCTGGCTTCCCTTCTGGACATCTCCCTCAACCCCCTGCCTGCCTTACTGACTACTTGAAGAATTCAAGCCTATTACCCTTTAGAGATGTCCCACTTTCTGGATTTGTCTGATTATTTCCTTTTATTTCTTTATCTTGTTTTTGCTTTTCCTGTAAATGTAAATTGGATCTAATTCAGATCAAAAAATTTTTGAGCAGGATTGCTTTAGGCAACACTATTTATTTCATGATGCATCATATTAGGAGGCATTTAACACATACTTTTCCATAATTAATATTGATTATATGATTGGTCAGTGGGTTCAGGTAGTGAAGGCTGCTGCCGCTGTTGCTAAGTCACTTCAGTCATCTCTGACTCTGTGCGACCCCATAGACAGCAGCCCATCAGGCTCCACTGTCTCTGGGATTCTCCAGGCAAGAACACTGGAGTGGGTTGCCATTTCCTTCTCCAGTGCATGAAAGTGAAAAGTCAAAGTGAAGTCGCTCAGTTGTGTCCGACTCTGTGCGACCCCATAGACAGCAGCCCACCAGGCTCCTCCATCCCTGGTATTCTCCAGGCAAGAACACTGGAGTGGGTTGCCATTTCCTTCTCCAGTGCATGAAAGTGAAAAGTGAAAGTGAAGTTGCTCAGTTGTGTCCGATTCCTAGCGACCCCATGGACTGCAGCCTACCAGGCTCCTCCGTCCATGGGATTTTCCAGGCAAGAGTACTGGAGTGGGGTGCCATTGCCTCCTCCGAGTGAAGGCTAGATTCCCTCATTATAAACTCTCATTCTCCACTTCGTGTCTGAAAACATTATGGTTAATACTTTACATCTTGTGAGTAGGCAATTTTCCAATAACTTTTATTTCTTTAAACATTCATCAGTGCTTTTTCCTGATTTATTTTATTAGACATTTATTTTCTAATTATTTAGTTTTTTAATTATTCTTTTTACATTTATTAATTATAATTCTTCTGTAAGGAAGAACTATTTCTCAAAATACCCAGAGCTGTTTGGTTACTCTGAATTCTTGTAGCCATTATAAAGGCAGGATAAACAATTGTTTCCATTTAGGCATAATTGTTTAGAGAATGATTGATAGCATATGGGGATTTTTATGGGTTTGTTTTGGCTTCCTTTTTAAGTATAATTATAGAATCAAGAATTTTAATATATTAATATGTTCCAATAAGTTACAGTTTTCTTAATATACAAATTGTGTCCATTGAATTGTCTCCTTCCAGGTATCAGCTTTATCCTTTTAATACAGTCCATTTAGTCTGTGAAAATTTTCTTGTTTTCAAACAAAAGATGCTCCCAGTACATTTAGGACCTTCCCTTCTTTAGATTTGGAAATTGCTATTTCTCTAAGTTGCTCAAATTCTACTAATAGGAATGGTGCTTAGAAACCAAATTCCAGTCCCAGAATGACATTCACTTTAGGTTCTTTTAATGAACCAAGTTAAATGTGTATAAATAAATTTATTTGTCATATATATACATATATGTGAAAAAAATCATAAAATCGTGTTAATTTTAAGTTTTTACTCAATTTCTTTGATTTTTACACTTGTGTCTCTGTCTCCACTTTCTCTTTATTTTGAAAATCCATGATTTCTAACTATGTTAAAATAATCATTGATCCACATTTCCCTACCATGTCCGTAAAACATTTCTAGATTACACTTAAAAAGTACTAAATGAATTTTATCTTTTTGTAAAATTTTTTGGTCCTTAGTATATATCTGACTTTGTACATTCAGTTTAAGAATTGCATTTTGAAGATACCCAAAATGATTATTCTGTCTGTATCATTAGTGTATTTTTGTTATTGACTATTTTTATTCTTTTATTAATATATAAAATGTTTTCATAGCTCAAGAGCAAACTCTGTATGAAATGGGACTCTCAGGAAATTCTCATTTCCTTCTCTGTTGCCATCATGCCAACTCTCTCACCTCTTACAGGTAGCATATTTTATTAGTTTTTGATTTATCTTTTCATTGATTCTTTTCCCAGCACAAGTCTATATACATACATATTATTTCTTCTATTTTTCTAGACAAAATGCAACCTAATAAATAATCTTCTTTATAGGCATAACTCATATATACTTTTGCAGGTTTGCCTTTAGTACAGATTCCTAGAAATGGTATTGCTGGTCAAAGGGTAAATGCATATGTAATTTTGTTAGATAGCACCAGATTTCCTTTCTTAGGGAAGATTTATACTCCTACCAGCTATATCTGAGCATGATCCTTGTATCAATTTGTGCTGCATAAAATACTACTCAATTTAAGACAACCACCATTTGATTTAATTAGTTCACAATCATGCAGGTGAGTAATTTAGGTAAGGCACAACTAAATAGATCTTCTGTTTTCTTGGGTGGGCTCTGTCATATTTCTGAGGTCAACTGCAGGTCAGCTTTTGCGACTGGTTGGCTCTTGTTTGGATTGAAGGGAGGTGACCAAATCAAGAATATCTCATCATCTAGAAAGGTAACCCAGGCATGTTCACATGGTGGCTGCGCAGAGGACCAAGAGAGCAAGTGAAAGCATGAAGTCTGCTTGAAGCTTAGGCTGGGCCTGACCTGATGGCTCGTCTCCTATATTCAGTGCGTCCAACTCAGTGGCACAAGGGCAGCCCAGATTAGGGGAAAGGACGTAGGGAGAAGAATCACTGTGGATGGTTTTACAGTCTACCACATGCCAACACACTGTATTGTTATGACTATGGATTTCTGCCACTCTTTTTGTAAGAACAGGCATTTCAGTGGATTTTAATTTGCATTTCTATTGTTACTAATAAAGTGGAACATCTTTTTCTATGTACAGCCTCTTCATATCTCTCATCCCTTTTTAAGAATCAGGTTGTTATTCTTTCCTGATTTTTAGGAGGATTTTTTATATATTAAAAATTAATTATTTATCTATACTATAAACTTCCTGGGTTGTTATATATTTTTCACCTTTATTAGTGATATTCTAGTTTCTGTGCTAAAGTTTAAGTATTTATATAGCTTATCATTATTTCCTTTATGGCTTCTAGATTTTTGATTCATAGTTATACAGATTTTCTCTATCCTCGGATTTTAGCATGGTTTATCATGTTTCTTTTTAGGTCTATTAATTTTAGAACCAGCTTATATCCCAAAGTTAACAGCTGTGCTTGAGTTTCTTATAACTCCATAAAATAGTGAGGTATTTCAAGCTCATTCTCTGAAGGCAACTTCTTGTTGGAGAAAGTGCAGTGTAATTTTTTTCTGCAGGTTGCTGAGAGGAAGAAAGGCAGAGAGGCAAATAGTAGAGTAACCTTGATCCAAAACACAGATTTCCTTTCGAAAGCTTCCTTGCAGTGTTTGTTATTTGAGACACAGAACATCAGTTCCTCTAGAAACAATGGCAAATGATGATGTGGTTTCTCCTGCGTCTCACCAACTTTATTTTACTTGCATCATAGAATGAACCACACTGTGCTTTGAGCTCTTTTACCTGTTCCCATTCCCATCTCTAGACATGAAAAAGCAGGGGGAAGATAAACCATTAACGGTGCCTTGTGAGAGCTGGAGTGTGGACTATAGGTCACCCAAAGAAGTTGAGGTCATAAAGAAGTATGGCCACTGCTATAATGCAGTCCTGGAGCAAGAGAAGAGCATGGGAGAGGAAGTGGCTCAATCCCTTCCTCTGATATTGTCAAACACAAGTGGAATTGAGAGGGCACAAATCCCCAGTGATTGGGTCCATAAAGCTCAGGGCCCATGACACAGAGAAAGGAGGAAGGCTGGATACAAACAGAATTCCCATACAGTTAGAGACTGCAGCAGTCAGGGTGAGAATTTCAGTGTACCAGAATCTATATACCATTATAAATGCTAGGATATTTCATTGGCTCTCTAATCTTTACTTCTAGGGTAGGAAGTTCTCTGGCCATCTGTGTATTCTTATTGCTTAATTCAGTTTTTAAAACATGAAGGGTTTAAAACATGGGAAGGACTGAGGGCAGGAGGAGTAGGGGGCAACAGAGGATGAGATGGTTGGATGGCATCATCGACTGAATGGGCATGAGTTTGAGCAAACTCTAGGAGAGAGTGAAGGACAGGGAAGCCTGACGTGCTGCATCTATGGGGTCATGAAGAATGGACATGACTGAGTGACTGAACAACAACAGAAAACATGAAGGAAGCACAAAACACATGTAAGAGTCTGCAGGAACTGGCTGAACGTCAGTTTTCCTCTCCAGTGTTTCTCCTTTCCACTATTTGGGAAAGGTTTTAGAGTTAAAAAGCTCTGTGTTCAACTGCTGGCTCCTACTTATTAGTTCTGTGAACTTGGCTACATTTTTTTTCTTTCTTTAAAATTTTTATTGAACTCACATAGTTGACTTACAATGTTGTATTAATTTCAGGTGTGCAGTGATGTGATTCAGTTATACATATGCATATATTCATTCTACTTCAGATTCTTTTCCCATATAGGTTATTACAGGATATTGAGTAGAGTTCCCTGTGCTATAGAGTAGTTCCTTATTAGTTATCTATTTTATTATAGTTCGGTTCAGTTCAGTCGCTCAGTCGTGTCCGACTCTTTGTGACCCCATGAACTGCAGCACGCCAGGCCTCCCTGTCCATCACCAACTCCCGGAGTCCACCCAAACCCATGTCCATTGAGCTGATGATGCCATCCAACCATCTCATCCTCTGTCGTTCCCTTCTCCTCATCCCCTCAATCTTTCCCAGCATCAGGGTCTTTTCCAATGAGTCAGCTTTTAGCATCAGATGGCCAAAGTATTGGAGTTTCAGCTTCAACATCAGTCCTTCCAAACAACACCCAGGACTGATCTCTTTAGGATGGACTGGTTGGATCTTCTTGCAGTCCAAGGGACTCTCAAGTCTTCTCCAACATGACAGTTCAAAAGCATCAATTCTTCAGTGCTCAGCTTTATAGTCCAACTCTCACATCCATACATGACCACTGAAAAAACCATAGCCTTGACTAGATGGACTTTTGTTGACAAAGTAATGTCTCTGATTTTTAATATGCTATCTAGGTTGGTCATAACTGTCCTTCCAAGGAGTAGGAGTCTTTTAATTTCGTGGCTGCAATCACCATCTGCAGTGATTTTGGAGCCCAGAAAAATAAAGTCAGCCACTATTTCCACTGTTTCCCCTTCTGTTTGCCATGAAGTGATGGGACATGATGCCATGATCTTAGTTTTCTGAATTTTGAGCTTTATTATAGAAATATATATTTATTAACCCTAATCTCCTAATTAATCACTTACCCTCACGTTTCCTCTCTTTAACCATAAGTTTGATTCTTTAAGAGCTGTGGGGTTGTTTCTGTTTTGTAAATAAGTTCATTTGTATAATTTTTGCTAGATTCCACATATATGTGATATCATATTATACGTCTTTTTCTTACCTCAGTATGATAATCTGTAGTCAATCCATGTTGTTGCAAATGATATTTTGTTCTTTTTATGGCTGAGTAATATTCCATTGTATATATGTACCACATCTTCATCCATTCCTCAATCAATGGACATTTAGGTTGCTTACATGTCTTGGCAATTGTAAATGGTACTGCAGTTCTTAAACTCTCTAAGTCACATTGGTTTGTCTGTAGAACAGAGATACTAAAAGAACTTAAATGTCCTCTAGGCATTCTTGTGAGAATTAAATGAAGTAATTCATGTAAAGTTCCTGTTACCTAAGTGTGAAAATATCTGCAAAATGCATCAGTGACCTAAATATCAGAGCAAAAGCCGTAATAATTTGGCCACCTGATGCAAAGAACTGATTCACTGGAAAGGACCCTGATGCTCCGAAGGATTGAAGGCAGGAGGAGAAGGGGACAACAGAGGATGAGATGGTTGGATGGCATCACTGACTCGATAGATGTGAATTTGAATAAGCTCCAAGAGTTAGTGATGGACAGGGAAGCCTGGCATGCTGCAGTCTAAGGGGTCACAAAGAGTCAGACACGACTGAGAGACGGAACTGAAGTGAACTGAAAGCCACAATAAGAATGTTAAAAGAAGAAAAGAAAGGGATAAATTGTGATGAACTTTCACTTGGCAACAAATTCTTACATATATCATGAAAAGAATGAGGAACAAAAGAATTTTGTGGGTACTTGGATCATAACATCATAAATGTGAGAGGTTACATAAAATATTATGAAACATTTAAAATAGTGATACTAATCTTTATCAATTTTTAAAAAAATTTGCAACAAAGGACATTATCAAAAAACTAAAAAGACAACCATCCTACAGAATGGGAGAAAGTATTTGCAAATCCAAAAGTTTCTAGGATCCAAACTATGTAAATAACACTTAAAATTCAATGAGAGACAATTAAAATAGACAAGGATTTGAATAGATATTTCTTCAAAGAAAATGTACAAATAGTGAGCCCATGAAAAGATGTTTAGCATCGTTAATTGTTCAGTTCAGTTCAGTTCAGCCACTCAGTCGTGTCTGACTCTTTGCGACCCTATGAATCACAGCACACCAGGCCTCCCTGTCCATCACCAATTCCTGGAGGTCACTCAGACTCACGTCCATCAAGTCAGTGATGCCATCCAGCCATCTCACCCTCTGTTGTCCCCTTCTTCTCTTGCCCCCCATCCCTCCCAGCATCAGAGTCTTCTCCAATGAGTCAACTCTTCGCATGAGGTGGCCAAAGAACTGGAGTTTCAGCTTTAGCATCATTCCTTCCAAAGAAATCCCAGGGCTGATCTCCTTCAGAATGGACTGGTTGGATCTCCTTGCAGTCCAAGGGACTCTCAAGAGTCTTCTCCAACACCACAGTTCAAAAGCATAAATTCTTCAGCGCTCAGCCTTCTTCACAGTCCAACTCTCACATCCATACATGACCACAGGAAAGACCATAGCCTTGACTAGGCGAACATTTGTTGGCAAAGTAATGTCTCTGCTTTTGAATATGCTATCTAGGTTGGTCATAACTTTCCTTCCAAGAAGTAAGCGTCTTTTAATTTCATGGCTGCAGTCACCATCTGCAGTGATTTTGGAGCCCAGAAAAATAAAGTCTGACACTGTTTCCACTGTTTCTCCATCTATTTCCCATGTAGTGATGGGACCAGATGCCATGATCTTCGTTTTCTGAATGTTGAGCTGTAAGCCAAGCTTTTCACTCTCCACTTTCGGGAACTACAAATCCAAACCACAATGAGGCACCACTTTACACTCACTAGATCCCATGGGCAGAGGAGCCTGGTGGGCTGCAGTCCATGGGGTTGCTAAGAGTCAGACACAACTGAGTGACTTCACTTTCTCTTTTCACCTTCATGCATTGGAGAAGGAAATCGCAACCCACTCCAGTGTTCTTCCCTGGAGAATCCTAGGGACGGGGGAGCCTGGTGGGCTGCCGTCTATGGGGTTGCACAGAGTTGGACATGACTGAAGCGACTTAGCAGCAGCAGCAAGAGAACACTATAATACACACACACACACACACACACACACACACACACACACCAGGAAATAATAAGTGTTGATTGAACATATAGAGAATATAGAGAAATTGGAACTTTCATACATTGTTAATGGAGTTGTAAAATGGTTCATCCATTATGGAGAACAGTGATGGTTGTTCAAACAGTTAAGCATAGAATTGCCAGATAACTCAGGAATCCCATTACTGGGTTTTCTACTCTAAAAAAATTCAAAAAAGGTGTTCAAACAAACACATATTCACACATGTTCACTGTAGCGACATTCACAACAGTCAAAAAGTGTAAACTATTCTGATGTTCATAAATGATGAATGAATAGACAAATTGTGGTAAATACACAGAGTAGAATATTGTTCAGCCATAAAAATGGATGAAATACTGATGTATGCTACAACATGCTTCTGCTGCTGCATTGCTTCAGTTGTGTCCGACTCTGTGCGACCCCATAGACGGCAGCCCACCAGGCTTCCCCATCCCTGGGATTCTCCAGGCAAGAACACTGGAGTGGGTTGCCATTTCCTTCTCCCATGCATGAAAGTGAAGAGTGAAAGTGAAGTCTCTCAGTCGTGTCTTAACAACAACATAGGTAAAGCTTAAAAACATTATGCTAACTGAAAAAAGTCAGACATAAAAGGTCACATATTGTTCATTCGGTTATAATGAAATATCTAGAATAGGTAAATCTGAAGAGAGAGAACACAAATCAGTGGTTGTCAGGGGTTGGGAGGAGTGGAGAATAGGATCGATAGCTCAGTGAGCCCAGAATTCCTTTTGGGGTAATTAAATGTTTTAGAACTAGATAGGGATGGTAGTTGTACAACATTGTGAATGTACTAAATGCCACTGATTGTTCACTTTAAAATGGTCAATTTTACCCTATGTGAATTTCACCTCAATTAGAAAATAAAGAATAAAAGACAGGAGGAAGGAAGTGGGTGGTAATATTGGGGGAAAATATTGACCATGACTTAATAATAAGTATATAAGGGTGCATGTACTATTGTCTAGTTTGTATATGTCAGAAGTTTTGAATAGAAGTTAAATAAAAGTCAGAATAACAAGAATTAATACTGCACCTGATACAATTTTTCATATTTTAATCGGCCCATTGCAGAGCAAATTGCAATCTCAGAGTTTTACTTCCGTTTTATATTTTTGCCTCAAGTATACAGCTTTTGTAGATTTTGTAAAATGGATTAAACACATCCACCCTTCAAACAATTTATCTCATCTTAACTCGTCTAATACCAAATAATTTTCTCACTCTCAAGAGCTGTATTATGTCATTTTCTTTTCTTCTTACACTTCCTGAGGTGAGGCTCTGCATCTGGGTTTCCAAGCAATCCTGAAAAACACGAAAATATTTGCAACATTTGTGTTTTTGTATTATTAATATGTACCTTTTGAGTGAAGCAGGGCTTGATAGCTTCTATCAGATTCTCAAAAAGGTCTGTTAGTACAATGTAGAAGCATAAATATGTCAGCAGAAAAAGAAGATTTAAACATAGATGGAGAATTAACGTACACATGTAAATAACAGAAAACCTATTAAACTGGATTAATTCATCAGAGAACATCTTGGTGGATATAACTAACAAACAGGGGAGGTTCAGCCTCGGGGATGGATTCACCCAGGGACTCAAACATTGTCGTTGGGACTGGTTCTTTATCCCAATCTCTCAGCTCTGTGTTCATTTGCTTTGCTCTCTTCTCAAGCTTGGGCTTCCCTCATAGCTCAGGCTGTAAAGAATCTGCCTGCATGAAGGAGATTCCTTCATGGGTTCGATTCCTGCGTTGGGAAGATCCCTTGGAGGAGAAAATGGCAACCCACTCCAGTATTCTTGTGTGGAGAATCCCATGGACAGAGGAGCCTGGCAGACTACTACAGTCCATGGGGTTGGACATGACTTAGCAAACTACATGACCACCACCGCTTCTCAAGCTTTCTCTTGTGTGGATATTAAACGAATCACACATTCCCTCTTGATGTGGGCAGTAGGAAAATGTTCACCCACAACACAAGGATAAGAGTGGAAGAAAAAATGTGGATCCTTGAAAGAAGGCTGGTATATTAGTATCTTATTACCAAAATAAAGGAAATGGATGCTGGGAGAGTAAACATAATACATGTTGGCTGGAAGTACTAATGGTGAGTCTTCATATGGACACGAGAGTAGACTCAGGTCTTCCTATGCTGCCTGGTATCTAGAATTTTCTCAAATTGGGAATACTTGCAATTAGAAGCAGAAATGCCCTCTGAGTGGACAGCAAAGTGAAAATTGGAGTTCACGTAAAAGCCAGCAGTGTTAGCATTGCTAAAGGAAGCAAGAATAGGGGCAGATTGTCCTGGCTAACAATCTTGACCCAGCCAGCAGAGGGAGAAGTCAGTCAGTCACTTCAGTCGCTCAGTTGTGTCTGACTCTTTGCTACTCCATAAATTGCATAAATTGCACACCAGGCCTACCTGTCCATCACCAACTCCCGGAGTTCATCCAAACACATGTCAGTGATGCCATCCAGCCATCTCACCCTCTGTCATCCCCTTCTCCTCCTGCCCCCAATCCCTCCCAGCATCAGAGTCTTCTCCAATGAGTCTACTCTTCACATGAGGTGGCCAAAGTATTGGAGTTTCAGCTTTAGCATCCATCCTTCCAAAGAACACCTAGGACTGATCTCCTGTAGGATGGACTGGTTGGATCTCCTTGCAGTCCAAGGGACTCTCAAGAGTCTTCTCCAACACCACAGTTCAAAAGCATCAATTCTTCAGAGCTCAGCTTTCTTCATAGTCCAACTTTCCCATCCATACATGACCACTGGAAAAACCATAGCCTTAACTAAATGGACCTTTGTTGGCAAAGTAATGTCTCTGCTTTTGAATATACCATCTAGGTTGGTCATAACTTTCCTTCCAAGGAGTAAGCATCTTTTAATTTCATGGCTGCAATCACCATCATCAGTGATTTTGGAGCCCCCAAAAATAAAGTCAGCCACTGTTTCCACTGTTTCCCCATCTATTTCCCATGAAATGATGGGACCACATGCCATGATCTTCGTTTTCTGAAAGTTGAGCTTTAAGCCAACTTTTTCACTGTCCTCTTTCATCAAGAGGATTTTTAGTTTCTCTTCACTTTCTGCCAAAATGGTGGTGTCATCTGCATATCTGAGGTTATTGATATTTCTCCCGGCAATCTTGATTCCAGCTTGTGCTTCTTCCAGCCCAGGATATACCACTGATGTACTGTGCATATAAGTTAAATAAACAAGGTGACAATATACAGCCTTGACATACTCTTTTACCTATTTGGAACCAGTCTGTTGTTCTATGTGCAGTTCTAACTGTTGCTTCCTGACCTGCGTATAAGTTTCTCAAAAGGCAAGTCAGGTGGTCTGGTATTTCCATCTCTTTCAGAATTTTCCACAGTTTATTGTGATCCACACAGTCAAAGGCTTTGACATAGTCAATAAAGCAGAAATAGATGTTTTTCTGGAACTCTCTTGCTTTTTCCATGATCCAGTGGATATTGGCAATTTGATTTCTGGTTCCTCTGCCTTTTCTAAAACCAGCTTGAACATCAGGAAGTTCATGGTTCATGTACTGCTAAAGCCTGGCTTGGAGAATTTTGAACATTACTAGCATGTGAGATGAGTGCAACTGTGCAGTAGTTTGAGCATTCTTTGGCATTGCCTTTCTTTGGGATTGGGATGAAAACTGACCTTTTCCAGTCCTGTGGCCACTGCTGAGTTTTCCAAATTTGCTGGCATATTGAGTGCAGCACTTGCACAGCGTCATCTTCCAGGATTTGAAATAGCTCAGCTGGAATTCCATCACCTCCATTAGCTTTGTTCTTAATGATGCTTTCTAAGGCCCACTTGACTTCACATTTCAGGATGTCAGGCTGTAGGTGAGTGATCACACCATCGTGGTTATCTGGATCATGGAGATCTTTTTTGGACAGTTCTTCTGTGTATTCTTGCCACCTCTTCTTAATATCTTCTGTTTCTGTTAGGTCCATACCATTTTTGTCCTTTATCGAGCCCATCTTTGCATGAAATATTCCCTTGGTATCTCTAATCTTCTTGAAGAGATCTCTAGTCTTTCCCATTCTGTTGTTTTCCTCTATTTCTTTGCATTGATCGGTGAAGAAGGCTTTCTTGTCTCTCCTTGCTATTCTTTGGAACTCTGCATTAAGATGCTTATTTATTTATTTTAATTGGAGGCTAATTACTTTACAATATTGTATTGGCTTTACTATGCATCAGCATGAATCCGCTGGGTGTACACGTGTTCCCCATCCTGAACCCCCTCCCACCTCCCTCCCTGTATGATCCATCTGGGTCATCCCAGTACAGTAGCCCCAAGCATCCTGTATCATGCATCAGTGCTTATATCATTCCTTTTCTCCTTTGTTTTTCACTTCTCTTTTCACAGGTATTTGTAAGGTCTCCCCAGAGAGCCATTTTGCTTTTTTGCATTTCTTTTCCATGGGATGGTCTGGATCCCTGTCTCCTGTACAATGTCACGAACTGCCGTCCATAGTTCATCAGGCACTCTATCTATCAGATCTAGTCCCTTAAATCTACTTCTCACTTCCACTGTATAATCATAAGGGATTTGATTTAGGTCATACCTGAATGGTCTAGTGGTTTTCCCTACTTTCTTCAATTTAAGTCTGAATTTGGCAATAAGGAGTTCATGATCTGAGCCACAGTCAGCTCCCAGTCTTGTTTTTGCTGACTGCATAGAGCTTCTCCATTTTTGGCTGCAAAGAATATAATCAGTCTGATTTCGGTGTTGACCATCTGGTGATGTCGATGTGTAGAGTCTTTTCTTGTGTTGTTGGAAGAGGGTGTTTGCCATGACCAGTGCATTTTCTTGGCAAAACTCTATTAGCCTTTGCCCTGCTTCATTCTGTATTCCAAGGTCAAATTTGCCTGTTACTCCAGGTGTTTCTTGACTTCCTACTTTTGCATTCCAGTCCCCTATAATGAAAAGGACATCTTTTATGGGTGTTAGTTCTAAAAGGTCCTGTAGATCTTCATAGAACTGTTCAAGTTCAGCTTCTTCAGTGTTACTTGTTGAGGAATAGACTTGGATTACTGTGATATTGAATGGTTTGCCTTGGAAATGAACAGAGATCATTCTGTTGTTTTTGAGATTGCATCCAAGTACTGCATTTCGGACTTTTGTTGACCATGATGACTATTCGATTTCTTCTGAGGGATTCCTGCCCACAGTAGTAGATATAATGGTCATCTGAGTTAAATTCACCCATTCCAGTCCATTTTAGTTCACTGATTTGTAGAATGTTGATGTTCACTCTTGCCATCTCCTATTTGACTACTTCCAATTTGCCTTGATTCATGGACCTAACATCCCAGGTTCCTATGCAATGTTGCTCTTTACAGCATTGGACCTTGCTTCTGTCACCAGTCACATCCACAGCTGGGTATTCTTTTTGCTTTGGCTCCATCCCTTCATTCTTTCTGGAGTTATTTCTCCATTGTTTTCCAGTAGCATATTGGGCACCTACTGACCTGGGGAGTTCCTCTTTCAGTATCCTATCATTTTGCTTTTCATACTGTTCATGGGGTTCTCAAAGCAAGAATACTGAAGTGGTTTGCCATTCCCTTCTCCAGTGGACTACATTCTGTCAGCCCTCTCCAACATGATCCACCCATCTTGGGTGGCCCCACACAGCATGGCTTAGTTTCATTGAGTTAGACAAGGCTGTGGTCTGTGTGATTAGATTGACTAGTTTTCTGTGATTATGGTTTGTTTGTCTGCCCTCTGATGCCTCTCTCAACACCTACCATCTTACTTGGGTTTCTCTTACCTTGAGAGGTGCTACTCCACGTTCAATGTCAGGAGGGGTGGCTGTGAGGAGATACCCCTGTTCCAAGGTAAGGACCAGCAGCTGCACTTTGCTGGAGCAGCGGTGAAGAGATATCCCACATCCAAGGTAAGATAAACCCAATGGAGAAGTACTGACAGAAAATCAGAAAGAGTCCACGCTTAGCAACAACTCACTAAAGAAATGAAGAGGGAGATCTGAATTTAGAAACAGGTGAGAAGGGAGTCTCATGACATAGTCCTTCAGTGGACATAATTGTAATAATAAAAATAAGTACCATTTATTAAGCATTTCCTATATGCCAGGCACTCTGCTTGTGTATATTATCTGCACTGCAGACTCCTGTGAGGTAGATATTATTATTCCCATTTAATCTGTGAAGAGATTAAGTCTCTCATCATGTTTGCCTCAGGCCATGCCGTGTGATTACTAAGCACACTCTCACTGTTGCTTGCTTGGCAGAATGGCTCCTTGAGACCAAAAAATGCACTGTACTGACAACTGATTGCTTAAGGCTCTGAGTCCTGCCTTTATAAAACATGAGGGAGTATTACAAATGCTAGAATTTAAAATCTGCTGTGTAAGTGCTGTGCTAAGAGCTTCATGAACATTACCTCATTTTATCTTTGCAAGAACTCTATCCTCATATGACCAATAAGGAAACAAAGTGTGATTTTCTAAAGTCACACTGGGAATCCAGGAAATCTGATCCAAGAGCTGGTCATCATTCTTTCGATCAAAAGATCATTAGAAACAGAAGTTTTGGATAATCCTCATCTCAGTGAAATTTCAGGGCCTGAATTCATCTTTGACACCAAGGACATCTTTGTATAGTGATCTCTCTCCATCGAGCATGCATATTATCAGGGATCGAAGTCGTAGAAAGAAATACTATAAAATATTTTTTAACTTGGAGAAAAAAGATCAGAGTTATTCTGGTTTTTATTTTGCCCTGAAGTTTTCACTGGTTTTTCTTTATTAGGTTTGTCCCCTGATGCCAGAAGTTTGATGTTTTTCTCCATGTTTTTTCTCTTCCTGGATATGATTTTGATACTGATATGTGCTTTGATTCCATTAGCTAATTTCTTCCTGGCTTGTTGATTGGTGCTGCATGTAAAATCCCACAGATATGTGTCAGAAAACAACTGCTTGATTCTCACATGCCAGTAAGGAGACAATCAATCTCCAGTCCCCAGGGGTGCCTCAAATTTTCCCATACCCTAAGCATTTTGTTTTAGATACTGTTGTCCTTTAGCAAGATAAAGAGGTGGAGACCATTGTGTATAAATACCATGTGATAGAGTCAACAATAATAAGTGTTAATATAATAATGCTAGTGTTATTAATACTAAGTATTCATATTATTATACATAATATAATTAATATAATAATAACAATGATAGTATTAACACAATAATAATAAATAATTCAACAATTATTTTTTGAGCACTCCTTGACTGAAATTGAAGAAAGTAGGGAAAACCACTAGACCATTCAGGTATGACCTAAATCAAATCCCTTATGATTATACAGTGGAAGTGAGAAATAGATTTAAGGGCCTAGATCTGATAGATAGAGTGCCTGATGAACTATGGAATGAGGTTCATGACATTGTACAGGAGACAGGGATCAAGACCATCCCCAAGAAAAAGAAATGCAAAAAAGCAAAATGGCTGTCTGGGGAGGCCTTGCAAATAGCTGCAAAAAGAAGAGAAGCGAAAAGCAAAGGAGAAAAGGAAAGATATAAACATCTGAATTCAGAGTTCCAAAGAATAGCAAGAAGAGATAAGAAAGCCTTCTTCAGCGATCAATGCAAAGAAATAGAGGAAAACAACAGAATGGGAAAGACTAAGGATCTGTTCAAGAAAATCAGAGATACCAAAGGAACATTTCAGGCAAAGATGGGCTTGATAAAGGACAGAAATGGTATGGACCTAACGGAAGCAGAAGATATTAAGAAGAGGTGGCAAGAATACACCGAAGAACTGTACAAAAAAGAGCTTCACAACCCAGATAATCATGATGGTGTGATCACTGACCTAGAGCCAGACATCCTGGAATGTGAAGTCAAGTGGGCCTTAGAAAGCATCACTAGGAACAAAGCTAGCGGAGGTGATGGAATTCCAGTGGAGCTATTCCAAATCCTGAGAGATGATGCTGTGAAAGTGCTGTACTCAATATGCCAGCAAATTTGGAAGACTCAGCAGTGGCCACAAGATTGGAAAAGGTCAGTTTTCATCCCGATCCCAAAGAAAGGCAATGCCAAAGAGTGCTCAAACTACTGCACAATTGCACTCATCTCACACACTAGTAAAGTAATGCTCAAAATTCTCCAAGCCAGGCTTCAGCAATATGTGAACCGTGAACTTCCTGATGTTCAAGCTGGATTTAGAAAAGGCAGAGGAACCAGAGATCAAATTGCCAACATCTGCTGGATCATGGAAAAAGCAAGAGAGTTCCAGAAAAACATCTATTTCTGCTTTATTGACTATGCCAAAGCCTTTGACTGTGTAGATCACAATAAACTCTGGAAAATTCTGAGAGAGATGGGAATATCAGACCACCTGATCTGCCTCTTGAGAAATCTGTATGCAGGTGAGGAAGCAACAGTTAGAACTGGTCATGGAACAACAGACCGGTTCCAAATAGGAAAAGGAGTACGTCAAGGCTGTATATTGTCACCATGTTTATTTAACTTATATGCAGAGTACATCATGAGAAATGCTGGACTGGAGGAAACACAAGCTGGAATCAAGATTGCCGGGAGAAATATCAATAACCTCAGATATGCAGATGATACCACCCTTATGGCAGAAAGTGAAGAGGAACTCAAAAGCCTCTTGATGAAAGTGAAAGTGGAGAGTGAAAAGCTTGGCTTACAGCTCAACATTCAGAAAACGAAGATCATGGCATCTGGTCCCATCACTACATGGGAAATAGATGGAGAAACAGTGGAAACAGTGTCAGCCTTTATTTTTCTGGGCTCCAAAATCACTGCAGATGGTGACTGCAGCCATGAAATTAAAAGACGCTTACTCCTTGGAAGGAAGGTTATGACCAACCTAGATAGCATATTCAAAAGCAGAGACATCACTTTGCCAACAAAGGTTCGCCTAGTCAAGGCTATGGTCTTTCCTGTGGTCATGTATGGATGTGAGAGCTGGACTGTGAAGAAAGCTGAGCGCCGAAGAATAGATGCTTTTGAACTGTGGTGTTGGAGAAGACTCTTGAGAGTCCCTTGGACTGCAAGGAGATCCAACCAGTCCATTCTGAAGGAGATCAGACCTGGGATTTCTTTGGAGGGAATGATGCTCAAGCTGAAACTCCAGTATTTTGGCCACCTCATGCGAAGAGTTGACTCATTGGAGAAGACTCTGATGCTGGGAGGGATTGAGGGCAGGAGGAGAAGGGGATGACAGAGGATGAGATGGCTGGATGGCATCACTGACTCGATGAATGTGAGTCTGAGTGACCTCCGAGAGCTGGTGATGGATAGGGAGGCCTGGCGTGCTGCGGTTCATGGGGTCGCAAAGAGTCGGACACGACTGAGCGACTGATCTGATCTGTCTTCTAGACTCTTAGAATACATCAATGAACAAAACCCTCAGATAACTTGCATTCTAGCAAGGAAAAATGGATAATAAACGTAATATAAATGAACAAAATAAAAAGAGGGGATGTATGTACATTAATAGCTGATTAACTTTGCTGTACAGTAGGAACTAACACAACATTGTAAAGCAACTATAGTCTAATAAAATTAATTTAAAACAGTGTATTGTTTAGTGATAAGGCTATTAAAAAGGGTGAAGACAGGAAATATTTTAATAAGGAAAACATGGTGTATAAGATGGCTGCAATATTGATAGTACGGTTGTTGCAAACATCACTGAAAAGGTGAGATACTAACAAAAAGTGGTGATGAGGGAGTTGTAAGTGTAAAGACAGGGGAAGAACATTCCATGCAGAGGGGCAGTTGTATAGAGATCCTGAGACATAAGCATGCTTAGCATGTTCTTGCATCAGCAAAGAGGCCCCTGTTCCAGAAACCAAATGAGAAGAGGGGCCAGATCAGAAGGAAATAAAAGACATAACAGGGAGCTAGAGCGTGTAGATCTAGCATGTACAGATTCCGTTCTTTTATTTTGATTTAAATAGGATTTTAAAAAGAGAAGGGACTTAATCTATCTTTTATTTTAAAGGAATTACTCTGAGATTAGACTATAGGGTTGCAAAGGTGTTAGCAGGAAAATCTATTGGTGGATTATCACCAGAATCCAAGAGATGGCTCAGACTAGGTGACAACAATGAAGATAATAAAAGATGTCAAGTTTTGGGTAGATCCTCATGTTCCCTGATGGATCTGATGTGAAGTGTGATGGACGGGGAAGATTATTGGTGGAGTAATTTGGGGAGGAAGATCTTGATCTCTAGATGCATTCTTTTACTTATTCATCCATTCATTTTTCATTTATTAAGTGCTTATAGCCAGGCATTCTCTCACTAATTTTCAGAGGAAGTCTTATAGATGAGGAAACCCAGGCTCAGAGCATTTAAGCCATTGACTAGATTTCGTTCTGCTAATCAGTAGCATCGCAAGTCCAGTTGGAATCTTTGTGATTTTACCTTCCAAGCATATCCCATGTGGCTCGACTGTACTGACAGAAATGAGAATGATACTGCTTTACTTGTGTGTTGCTGAACATCAGATAAGACTTTTGTGTAAGTTGGTCATTTCTTGTCTGCTATGACCTATTTCATCTTTCTGTGAGACACAGAAAGTCTCCCCCTCCCAATACTTTTTAAGGCCCTTGTAATCTCCCATTTATAACTTAAAGCAAAAAAATGGTTAGATGTTTTACTTTTATAACAAAGATATACTTGAAGCTTTCAAATATTGAGTGCTTAGCATTTAACAAGTGCTGTGTCTAGATATTTTGGCAACAGTGTCAATTTCATGACATGTTATAGCACCAGTTATTTCTTCATCAGATATGTAAAACAGCAGTGAGAAAGCCACATAAATAGATTTTCCATGGATATTTTTGGCAAAAACCAAACAAACAAAAAACCCCAAAACATATCATAAAGTTTCAATAGTGGCAACTGTATTGCTTTGGCTATAAACTGTAAGGTTGAAAGGGAATAATTTTTCTTCTGAGAGTAGCTTTTAACAGCTCTGTGCGATGCTCCTTTGGCCCTCAGGCCCTCTTACTCCTTCCTGACGTCCAAAAAGGAATGAATCTCCCCATGATGGTTTTTCCTGTGCTGCTCTGAGTTGTGATTTGGGGCCACATTAATGCTTGTGTTCTTCTTGATTGGCTCTGTTGCAGGTAAAAAGGACTTTTAGCCATGTTGGAGGGAAACACATCTCCTTATTCTTTTCTAGCCATTTCTTTTCTTTTAACCTTTAGGAATTGATTTAATAATTTGCGGGGGGGGGGGTGGGGTGGGGTGGGGCATTGCCTACAGTTGTGATTTTGAGGCTATTCTATTTTGGTTTTTTTTTTTTTTTTGTAATGTTTCCAGAAAGATGCCCTTTCAACAGAATACATAGTTTGTGAACTTTATTTTCTATTACAGTGAAGAAAGCAGCACCTCTTTCATGCATCCATGATGCTGCCTTTGTTCCCCTTGGCACAATTTTGAATTTAATAAAAAGGATACAGTAATAGCTATAAAAATAGAAAGATGCACTCACAGCATGATCCTACCCTCACCTCCAGTGCCATCCGAAGAGAAAACATGAGGAGGCGTGGTGGAATGAGAAGTGAGGGAGTGTGGAGAATTAATCACTAATACTAGGCAAGTAGAGCCCATGAACACACAGGGCTCCTCAGAAAATAATAGCAGCATTCATCATGTGTTGGCACAGCCGAGAGTTGTAAATAAGATGTAGAGGTTATCAAAAGAATGACAGGGTTGGCTGAATCATAACCACATGCTGTTCTCATTCTGAAAGCCAAGTACAAAGGTAGACTGAGTCCCAACACACGCATTTCTTCTGTCAACAGAGGAGCAGTGATGCCATGGCAATGATGATGATGTTTCCATTTTCCCAGTGTGTCTCACATGATGTTTGGTCCCTGTTCTTGCAGATCACTCTGACAGAACACCCTAGAATTTTTCAGTTGCTCTAGGTGACTTGATTTGGTGGTGTGAGAAAATTTCATTATTTTATATCATACCAATTCCGAATTTGTGTTAAAGGAATAGATGTAAGTCTTAAATTTACTTTTTCACAATGGTCTAAAAAGTGAATTGATTGCTGAGAAACTATCTCATTCACCTAAGAATTTGACTTTAAACTCTTAAGTTTTTTTGTTTTTATGCTAAAAGGTTAACACTATATTTTCAACCTCTGCTTTCTAATTATTAAAGTAGGTGAATTCGTATTTCATGGCTACTGTAACAAGTTACTACAAATTTAGTGGCTTAAAACACCAAGACTCTCTTATCTTACAGTTCTGTAAATCCAAATTCTGATGTACATCCCCTGGGCTGAAATAAAAGTGTTTATGGGGATGCATTCTTTTCTGGAGGCTCTGGGGATCCCCTTTTCTTCCTTTTTCATCTCCTAGAGGTTTCCACATCCCTTAACTCATGACCTCCTTTGTCTCAAAGTCATCAATGCCCAGTCAAGTCTGTCTCACATCTCACCACTCTTTCTCTCTGTCTTCCTAATTTAATGTCCTAATTTAAGGACATTGGTATGCTGTTATCTATAATCCAGAATAATCCCCCTATTTAAAGGTCAAATTAACAACTTTAATTCCATCCTTAACTCCCCCTTGCCATAACACATTCATAAGTTCTGGAATACAGACTGGGATGTCTTTGGTAGCCATTATTTTACCTACCACAGTAGGTCCTTATGGAGGACCTTCATTAGATAACAATGCTAACATTAGAAAACATTATTACTCAATGATAACATTAGATAACAAAGTCCAGTACTTTTTCGTAGTTCAGTGCCTTGTTGTCTGCTTATAATGAATACATTGCTAATGGCTTACAGCGTTCCTTTTCACTGAGACCCAGTATACTCTCAAAATTCTTCTTAACGGGAATCGCCTAGCATTCCTCTAGCAGTTGATCAAAGTCATCACATGAGATAAACCGTTTTGTCATTTCTAGCCCAAATTGTTTTACTTTCTCTTAATGAGATCTAATTTCTTGAAACATTCATAAAGCACGTTTCCTGACACTAATTTAGTCTGGCATTTTCCTCACTTATCCTAGTCAGTACAGTTTGCTTGAATCAGAGTTGTGGAATCACATTTGTTCATGTTCGCTGTATTCATATCCCTGTACTGGATAAGCTATGCTAGTCACTTCATCGTGTCCCTCTGTGTGCCCCTCGCGCCCCCCCTCCCTGGATTCTCCCCACTGGTGGTTGCCTTTCCTCTCCGGCTGTGGTGGTCGCTCGTCTGTCCCTTGCGCCCCTCCCCTCCGGCCCCCCCGGTTTTCCGCAAGGTACTGGGTGGGGTGCCATGCCTTCCAAAGTCTAAAAAAAAACCTGACAGCACCAAAGACTGGTGAAGATTTAGAGCTGGAGGAACTTGAATATATTGCTGGTTGGAATGCAAAATGGTACAGCCACTTCGAAAATTGTTTGAAAGTTTCTTAAAAAGTAAATGTTCTTATCAGATGACTCAGAAACTACATGCCTAGGTATTTACCTATTAGAACTGTAAATTTTTTTTCATCCATATATAAAGTGTATATGTTTACAGGAGATTTATTCTTAATTGCCCTAAACTGGAGGCAACCACAATGTGCTTCAATAGGTGAGTGGATATGTATCCATACAATGGAATTCTATCTAGCTATAAAAAGAAATGAACTACTGATCCATATACAAACATAGATGAAACAATGTGAAAGAACCAAAAAGTTACATATGAAATGAATACCTTCATAAGGTATTCTAGAAGAGGAAAGCTGTAAGAACAGAAAATAGATCTGTGGTTGCCAAGGGTTGGGAAAGGAGAGAGTGGCTGAGCACAAAAGGTAAACAAGAATGATTAGGGTGATTGATCTGTTCTATCTGGTATGATGAATACATGACTATTAAGTTGTCAAAACCCACTGAAATTTACATCCCAGAGAGTAGACTTTAGTGCTCAAATTAAATTAAAAATCAACCAGGAGGTTGCAGAAAATCCAAGGATGAAATGTTGACTGTGACAAAAGAATAATCTGTACTGCATATGTATGACATGACTTCACAGAGAGGGATGGATGAGGAAATAGAAGTAAATTTAGGTAACTTTTAGAAAATAGATTTTCAACTAGAAACTGTAAGGCCAAAACCAAAATGTATTGAACACAAACACTGTACTCTAGTTAGTAAAGTTGTTTATCATGGGGATATAGGTTTCTGAAAATTTCTTCCTTGTATACTGAGGTCAAAAATAATTAAGTGAATATGGATGGTGGTGAGAGATTTGTTATTGTTGGAGAACAAAGTTATAGATGTGCAAGGGAGGAGGCAAGAATGAGTAATATGGTATTGGATCACAGTAGGAGATATTAGTATTCAGTTCAGTCGCTCAATCGTGTCCGACTCTTCGCAACCCCACGAATCACAGCACGCCAGGCCTCCCTGTCCATCACCAACACCCAGAGTTCACCCAGACCCACGTCCATCGAGTCAGTGATGCCATCCAACCATCCCATCCTCTGTTGTCCCCTTCTCCTCCTGTCCTCAATCCTTCCCAGCATCAGAGTCTTTTCCAATGAGTCAACTCTTTGCATGGGGTGGCCAAAGTACTGGAGTTTCAGCTTTATTATATATTTTTTGAAAGGCATTTTATTCTTATAAAAGGGATCTTAACCATTATCATATGATCCAAAAATCTCCTTCCTAAGTTTTTTTTTAAATTTATTTTATTTAACTTTATTGTATTGGTTTTGCCATATATCAAAATGAATCTGCCACAGGTATACATGTGTTCCCCATCCTGAACCCTCCTCCCTCCTTCCTGCCCATACCATCCCTCTGGGTAGTCCCAGTGCAGCAGCCCCAAGTATCCAGTATCGTGCATCAAACCTGGACTGGCGACTGGTTTCATATATGATATTATACATATTTCAGTGCCATTCTCCCAAATCACCCCACCCTCTCCCTCTCCCAGAGTCCAAAAGACTGTTCTATATATCAGTGTATCTTTTGCTGTCTCGTGTACAGTTTCAGCTTTAGCATCATTACTTCCAAAGAAATCCCAGGGCTGATCTCCTTCAGAATGGACTGGGTGGATCTCCCGGCAGTCCAAGGGACTCTCAAGAGTCTTCTCCAACACCACAGTTCAGAAACATTAATTCTTCGGCACTCAGCCTTCTTCACAGTCCAGCTCTCACATCCATACATGACCACGAAAAACCATAGCCTTAATGAGACGAACCTTTGTTGGCAAAGTAATGTCTCTGCTTTTGAATGTGCTATTTAGGTTGGTCATAACTTTCCTTCCAAGGAGTAAGCGTCTTTTAATTTCATGGCTGCAGTCACTATCTGCAGTGATTTTGGAGCCCCAAAAAACAAAGTCTGATACTGTTTCCCCATCTATTTCCCATGAAGTGATGGAACCGGATGCCATGATCTTCATTTTCTGAAAGCTGAGCTTTAAGCCAACTTTTTCACTCTCTACTTTCACTTTCATCAAGAGGCTTTTTAGTTCCTTTTCACTTTCTGCCATAAGGGTGGTGTCATCTGCATATCTGAGGTTATTGATATTTCTCCCAGCAATCTTGATTCCAGCTTGTGCTTCTTCCAGTCCGGCATTTCTCATGATGTACTCTGCATATAAATTAAATAAGCAGGGTGACAATATACAGATTTGAAGTACTCCTTTTCCTATTCGGAACCGGTCTGTTGTTCCATGTCCAGTTCTAACTGTTGCTTCCTGACCTGCATACAGATTTCTCAAGAGGCAGATCAGGTGATTTGGTATTCCCATCTCTTTCAGAATTTTCCACAGTTTATTGTGATCCACACAGTCAAAGGTTTTGGCATACTCAATAAAGCAGAAATAGATGTTTTTCTGGAATCTCTTACTTTTTCCACGATCCAGCAGATGTTGGCAATTTGATCTCTGGTTCCTCTGCCTTTTCTAAAAAGAGCTTGAACATCTGAAAGTTCATGGTTCACATATTGCTGAAGCCTGGCTTGGAGAATTTTGAGCATTACTTTACTAGCGTGTGAGATGAGTGCAATTGTATGGTAGTTTGAGCATTCTTTGGCATTGCCTTTCTTTGGGATCAGAATGAAAACTGCCCTTTTCCAGTCCTGTGGCCACTGCTGAGTTTTCCAAATTTGCTGGCATATTGAGTGCAGTACTTTCACAGCATCATCTTTCAGGATTTAAAATAGCTCAACTGGAATTCTACCACCTCCACTAGCTTTGTTCCTAGTGATGCTTTCTAAGGCCCACTTGACTTCACATTCCAGGATGTCTGGCTCTAGGTGAGTGATCACACCATCGTGATTATCTGGGTCGTGAAGATCTTTTTTGTACAGTTCTTCTGTGTATTCTTGCCACCTCTTCTTAATATCTTCTGCTTCTGTTAGGTCCATACCATTTCTGTCCTTTATCAAGCCCTTCTTTGCATGAAATGTCCCCTTGGTATCTCTGATTTTCTTGAAGAGATCCCTAGTCTTTCCCATTCTGTTGTTTTCCTCTATTTCTTTGCATTGATTGCTGAAGAAGGCTTTCTTATCTCTTCTTGCTCTTCTTTGGAACTCTGCATTCAGATGTTTAAATCTTTCCTTTTCTCCTTTGCTTTTTGCTTCTCTTCTTTTCACAGCTATTTGTAAGCCCTCCCCAGACAGCCATTTTGCTTTTTGCATTTCTTTTCCATGGGAATGGTCTTGATCCTTGTCTCCCCTTACAGTGTCACGAACCTCAGTCCATAGTTCATCATGCACTCTATCTATCAGATCTAGGCCCTTCAATCTAATTCTCACTTCCACTGTATAATCATAATGGATTTGATTTAGGTCATACCTGAATGGCCTAGTTGTTTTCCCTGCTACTGCTACTGCTAAGTCACTTCAGTCGTGTCCGACTCTGTGCGATCCCATAGATGGCAGCCCACCAGGCTCCCCTGTCCCTGGGATTCTCCAGGCAAGAACACTGGAGTGGGTTGCCGTTTCCTTCTTCAATGAATGAAAGTGAAAAGCCGTGTCTGACTCTTAGCGACCTCATGTACTGCAGCCTACCAGGCTCCTTCATCCATGGGATTTTCCAGGCAAGAATACTGGAGATGGGGTGCCATTTCTTCAATTTCAGTCTGAATTTGGCAATAAGGAGTTCATGATCTGAGCCACAGTCAGCTCCTGGTCTTGTCAAACAAGAGATGGCAAGAGTGAATGTCGACATTCTAGGAATCAGTGAACTGAAATGGACTGGAATGGGTGAATTTAACTCAGATGACCATTATATCTACTACTGCGGGCAGGAACCCCTCAAAGAAATGGAGTGGCCATCATGGTCAACAAAAGAATCCGAAATGCACTACTTGGATGCAATCTCAAAAACGACAGAATGATCTCTGTTCATTTCCAAGGCAAACTATTCAATATCACAGTAATCCAAGTCTATGCCCCAACCAGTAACGCTGAGGAAGCTGAAGTTGAACGGTTCTATGAAGACCTACAATAATTTTTAGAACTAACACCCAAAAAAGATGTCCTTTTCATTATAGGGGACTAGAATGCAAAAGTAGAAAGTCAAGAAACACCTGGAATAACAGGCAAATTTGGCCTTGGAATACAGAATAAAGCAGGGCAAAGACTAATAGAGTTTTGCCAAGAAAATGCACTGGTCATAACAAACACCCTCTTCCAACAACACAAGAAAACACCCTCTTCCAACAACACAAGAAAAGACTCTATACATGGACATAACCAGATGGTCAACACCGAAATCAGATTGATTATATTCTTTGCAGCCAACGATGCATGAGTTAGTGTACATATATAAATTTCTTAGTCCTGTTCACCAAGAATTTAGCCTAAAGATGTTGACATTCCAAGTAACAATGAGGCTATTCAGTGCCTAGATCTTTGTTTCTGGACACCATTCTCTAATAATAGGAACCTGAGTCTCTTGGAGAAATTGTTAACTTTAGGGCTAAAGAAAAGAAAATACAAGATGAACCTGGTGCTTCTTGTAGTGTTTAAATGTACAAACATTTTCAAAAACCAAAAAGATGGGGGCTTCTTGAAGATACACGTGGACAGATCTGAAAAAGGCCCCAGTGGCCAAAGCTGGAACAGCTTAGTAACACAATTAATAATATAGAATCCAATCACAAGATTAAAATAAATAATTGGATAAATAAAGGAGAAGAAATTTTTTTCATATAGAAGAATTCCAAATAATTTATGCAGACACCTTCTTTTCCAGCTAGTAGGGCTTAATCTCCTTTCTGACATTGAGCGATGGGCAGGACTTGGTGACTTGGTTCCAATGAGTAGAGAGTGGAATGAGGAAGCAGCAATGGAAAAGCTTAGCAATACTGTCTTGGCCCCATGATCCAAGTTAATATCGATGATGATGTTATGTTTATAGCATGTCCCCTATGTATGATGACATGAGAAAAGTACTTTGCATCTGATATACCTTCCAAATATCCCTAGCCCCAGACCAACCATGAAGGAAACAACAAACTCGCACTGAGGGACATTGTACAAAACATTTGACCAGTACTCTTCAAAAATATCAAGGTCATCACAAGCAAAACAGAAACTGTCATAAACCAGAGGAATGTAAGGAGACATAATGACTAACACAATTTGACTTTCTGACCTAGATCCTGAAACTACAAAATAAAAAACAGTAGTGTAAAAACTTATGAGATCCAAAGAAAAGTTTGAGTTTATTTAATAATAATTAGAATATGTTTTTCTTTTTTACTTTCATTTTTAAATTTTGACAGAGGTACCGTTGTTATATAATATATTAACAATAAGAACAGCCAAGTAAGAAATATATATTAATTCTTTGCATTGTATTTGCAACTTTTCTCTAAGTTTAAAATAACTCAAAACAAACAAAATTTGACTTGGTGCCATGTTAGAAATGGGATGATTTGAGAGAATAGAACTGAAACATGTATATTATCGTATGTCAAATAGATCGCCAGTCCCAGTTCGATGCATGAGACAGGGTGCTCAGGGCTGGTGCACTGGGATGACCCTGAGGGATGGGATGGGGAGGGAGGTGGTGGCGGGGGGGGGGGTGGGGGTTGTTCAGGATGGGGAACACATGTACACCCATGGCTGATTCATGTCAATGTATGGCAAAAACCACTACAATACTATAAAGTAATAAGCCTCCAATTAAATAAATTTATTTTTTAAAAAAGAAAATATTTTAACCATGTAATATCACTCTACTTATTCCATTCATGTTCAACACTGTTTTTATTATTGTAGCTTTGTAGTAAGTCATTAAATAAATAATGTAAGTTCTCCATCTGTCTCTTTTTTAAAAAAAAATTTTTTTAGTGTTTTAGCATATCTAGATCTTTTGCTTTTCTGTATACATTTTAGAAGCAAACTGTCAGTTTCTTGTGCAAAGATCTGTTAGAATTTATATATTTATTGTATGTAGATCAATTTAGGAAGAGTGAAAGTGAAAGTCACTTAGTCTGCAGAATTCTAGAAGCCAGAATGCTGGAGTAGGTAGCCTTTCCCTCCTCCAAGGGATCTTCCCAACCCAAGGATTGCACCCAGGTCTCCCACATTGTGGACAGACTCTTTACCATCTGAGCCACCAGGAAAGCCCAAGAATACTGAAGTGGGTAGCCTATCCCTTCTCCAGTGGATCTTCCTGACCCAAGAACTGAACTGGGGTCTCCTGCATTGCAGGCACATTCTTTACCAACTGAGCTACCAGGGAAGCCCTTAGAAAGAATAGGTATCTTAATAATACTGAGTCTTTTGATTCAGAAATATTGTATTTGTTATCATTTACTTAGGTCTTATTTTTTTTCAGAAATTTTAAGTAATTTTTGCAAGTTGTATACATTTGTGGTTACATTTGTTCCTAGATATTATATGTTTTAGGTACTATGCATATGTGCATGCTAAGTTGCTTCAGTTGTGTCAAACTCTGTGCAACCTTGTGGACTGTAGCTTGCCAGGTTTCTCTCTCCATAGGATTCTCCAGGCAAGAATACCGGAGTGGGTTGCCATGCCCTCCTCCAGATCTTCCCGACCCAAAGAGCCCATAGAACCCGTGTCTCTATGTCTCCTGCATTGGCAGTGGATTCTTTACCACTAGTGCCGCATGGGAAGCCTTTTAGTTGCTATGGTAAATGGTTATTTTTTATGTTTCTAATTATCTTTTGCTAATATATAGAAATGCTTGTAATTTTTTATATTGACTATGCATCATCTATTTTTACTAAACTCATTCATTGGTTTTATTTTTTTTTTAAAGATTCCATTCAGTCTTTCTACATATTCAATCATAATATCTATAAACATTTTTATTTCTTTCTAACCTGTGAACTTACTGCACTGGGCAAGACCACTTGTAAAATATGCATAGAAATCATTAGAATAGTCATTCTGGCCTTGTTCCTGTCTTAGAGGAAAAATTTTCAGCATTTTACTGTTATATATCATGTTAGACTTCAGGATTTTATAAGGTGCCTTCTTTCAATTGAGTAAATTTCCTTTGACTTTTAATTTACTGAGAATTTTATAAGTGGATACTGAATTTTATCAAGAAATTTTTGCATGTATTGTTATAATTGCATGATTTATATCCCATATTCTTTATTATAATGACATATATTGACTGCTTTTCAAATGTTGCACTAAACTTGCATTATGGGATAAATATCACTTAATTATTTTGAATTTGATTTGCTGACATTTAAAACATTTTAATTTGTCTTCCTCTTACTCCTTTTATGACTTCCTCATTATCTTTGGTTTCTATCAGTTGACCATGGTAATTTTAGATGTTCTTTATTCTGCTTCCTTCTTACTAAGCTTCTTGTGTCTTAGGTTAATGCCTTCTGCCCATTTTAGAAAGTCTTTGACCATTATCTGTATAGTTTACCCCTTTTTCTCTTTTCTTCTGAAACTCTAAGTATTAGACTAACTGATACTGTCCCATGAACATCTGATTTTAACCCCTCTTCCCCATTTTTGGGTGTTTCCATCTGAATGCTGCCTCTTGACCAGTCTTCAAGTTCTGCCTTTTTCCTGCTGTGTCTAGTCTGCACTTAGGTCTACCAAATGAATTATCCATTTCTAATACTGAATTGTTCACTTCTAGCATTTATTTTTTCATATTTTTAATTGGATTTATCCATCTCTTCTCTATGAAGGAATTGCTACTTTCTGGAATTTAGTTTTTTTTTTTTTTTTTTTAATTTCTTTGCATCCTGAAGTCTTTGATGGGGTGTTTTGTTTTGCTAGCTGTGGTTTTGTAGCTTATTGGGTTTGCTTGGATTGTTAGAGTGAGGATGAAAGTCTCTTGTCATTTTTAAACTGTCTAACTGTAATGGAAATTTGTAAGTTATTTCATGGAAGTGTTTATGGAAATATTACTCTTTCCCTTTGTGATATATTATAAACTATGGAATATTTTTAAGAACACAGAAATAGTAAGGGATTGGGAAACTTTTCTCAAGAGATTATCTGGGCACAGTCTATAAATAGTACCTCACAAACAGTATCTATACTTGACCCTTATATGGGGTATATCATCAGAGGTTTTATAGGTGATGGGTCCTGGTGTCTGACTTCCCTAAATTCAACAGAATTCTCTTCACTTGTCTAAGAAGAGACACATCTCTCTGAGCTTGGATGACTAGAAGGCTAATTCCAACCATGCTTATAATATGTGGCTTTGGAAATCACTTCCCTTCCTATGACTGAAGAACTACTTGCTAAACAAGATAACATAGTTAATTTATAACATATAATGTGTCTGTAGTTACAGTGGTGAAATGGTAAATCAGTTGTTAGGGTCAATAAAGCTTTGATAAAGAAACAGAATTCTCTGTCCTTTATTGTATGCTTTTGTTCATAATCCCATGAGGTAGATACTATTATCATAACAGTTATTTATATTTTTACAAAAACTGAACCTTTGACTAGTTGAGTCATTTGCAATAGTGAGCATCTGTTATATTTTCCTTTCTAGCTTCAACTCATTCTTATCTGCTTAGGGTCATAACAGCATCTGATTTTCCCTGTAGGAGCAAAATCTTCAGAGTTCTCTGGTGTGGTGTAGATGAAGATTACTCCTTCCTAGCCTCAGTGTTGTGCATGTGACCCAGACCTGGCCAATCAGATTTACAGCAACACAGCTTACTGTGATTGGTTCATAGTGTGTGGACATGTGGCATGTGATTCAATTTTAGGGATGCTTTTAAGCTATTAAGAAAAAAAGAATCTCTTTCTTCTAGGTCTGCTAGCAGTAAAGATGATGTACAGAAGAAAAAGAAGAACGAAGAGACAGAGAGAGACCATTTGCTGATTATGTGCTTTGAACTCTTGGCCCTGTCATGCCTGCAGTCCTTTGATCTCCTGACTTTTCTTTAAGTGTGCCAATATATTTGCTTAAGCTGTTTGAGTCAGATGTGTCTCCCTTCCTTGCATACAAGATCGTTCTGGAAAAACTTGTTCAACACAAGACATTAACATTTAAAGTCAGGGATCAATTTCAGATGACTATATATTTGAAACTATGCATGTCCCAACTTACTTACCAAAGCAGCTTTGCTGCAGTTTCACTCAGCATTTCTTGAATTAGGCAATTATGCTAAATATTAAGAAATTTATTTGTTTAGTTCTTGGTTCCCTTGGGTTAACTCTAGATTGTGATTAAGTGTGGCGTTGGGCTAATTTGTTACCTAGTATTCTTGTGTAAATCCATTGATGTCACATTAGATTTAACTGGGAAAAGCAGGGGGCTTTCTTCCTGCAAGCCTAGAATTGTATGAACTATGCAAATAAGCATTCATATAAGAATGCATGTTTGTCTTCCTCATCGCCATTCCCCTGCAGGTTAACTCTAGCTAATCTAGTAATTAGTGGTAGGAAGCTTGCAGATTTGCAAGCTCATTTACACAGAAGAAAACCATGTTTAAAATGACATTAACTCACTAGGTTTCTATGTGGAACTTGGCACACAGCTGTTCGTTTCCTTTGGCTATATATCCCCTGTGGTGTTCTGAAATGGGAAAGGGCATTAGGGTCTGCCTTGGAACAAGATGTATGTAATGGGGAAGGAAGTCAAGACTGAGTGTTTCTCTTTGATACCACTAAAATCCTAGTAGGCCATATTACTGATTGTAGAAGGGATTAACAGCCCAGCACTAAATAGTAAAGTAGTAATAATGACAAGTCGTCTCAATTGCTGAGTGCTTACTATGTCTCAGGAACTGTGGTAGATGCTATATACATACACACATACATATATATATATATATGTATATGCACATATATGTATATGTGTATATATGTCTTGCCTGCAACATATATGTAATTACATTTTGTCCTCCTCAAATAAATTATCATCCTTATTATGTGGATAAGGAAATAGTGCCTCAGAGACCTTTAGTAACTATTCCAAGTTAACTAGTCTCAGTTCATACACTTAGTGATGTGTGGGTGTGTGTGTCTCAGTTGCTCAGTCATGTCTGACTGTTTTGTGACCCCCATGGCCTGGCCAGGTTCCTCTGTCCATGGGATTTTTTAGGCAAGAATACTAGAGTGGATGCCATTTCCTACTACAGGGGTTCTTCCTGACCCAGGGATCAAACCCATGTCTCTAATGTCTCCTGCATTGCAGGTGGATTCCTCACCTGCTGAGCCATCAGGGAAGGCCCCACGTACCAATAGCAGAGTCATAGTTACTATGAGGCTCAACTTTTTAATTACCAAGTGTGCTGTTGACTACATTACTAGACTTTGAAGATAAATGTTATTCAAAATGTTACCGGCATTTGTAGTAGAGTCAACCCCATTATAATAAAACTTAACATCAGAAACTCCACAGATACACAAACATCTTAAAATCAATTAAAGAAAAAAATGCCCTTGATCTTATATCTATTTTCACCCACCAGTTAATTTTTCTATTCTCTTTCACAGAAAACTCCTCGAAAGAACAGGCTATTCTTGTTGGCTCCACAACTTCATCCCTCTTTTACCCTACACCTACTCCAACAGGACTTTTTTCCTGATCAGACAATGATTCCTATTAAGGTGAAGAGTGATCTCTAAGCTCCTCCTTGTATCAGCTTCCTTTGACAGGTTAGATTCCTCTCTTTTACTTTAAAGTCTTTTTTCACCTGCTTCTGGGACACTACCCTCTCTTACTCCTTTGGCGGCCTTACTGACTATCTGATCTCCTCTGCTGACATTTTTCTTAGGTCCCAAATTTGAAAACACTCTAGAGTGTACCCTTGGGCTCAGTTCTTACACTACTTATCTTCTGTCTTTATGTTCCATTCCTTGTTGTTCAATCACTAAGTTGTGTCTGACTCTTTGTGACCCTATGAACTCAGGCACACCAGACTTCCCTCTCCTTCACCATTTCCTGGAGTTTGCTCGAACTCATGTTCATTGAGTCAGTGATGCTATGCAACCATCTCAGCCTCTGTTGTCCCCTTCTACTCCTGTCTTCAACTTTCCCAGCATCAGGGTCTTTTCTAATGAGTCAGCTCTTCACATCAGGTGGCCAAAGTATTGGAGCTTCATCATCAGTCCTTCCAATGAATATTCAGGGTTGATTTCCTTTAGGATTGACTGGCTTGATCTTCTTTTCTTAAGGCCTATCAGTTCCAATCCTTAAGACTTATTAATTAAATCTTTAACATGTCTTGTAGGGGAGCAAAATTTGCTGCCCCAAATTGTGTGCCTTTACCATGTCAATTATTTCAAGCTGAAAACAGTCAAGGCCCCAAAGACTCAGGAAGAATCTTTGACCTTTACCCAACTGCCTAAAAGAATTCATATAGTTCAGTTCAGTTCAGTTCAGTCAACAGTTGTGTCTGAATCTTTGTGATGCCATGAATTGCAGCACATCAGGACTCCCTGTCCATCACCAACTCCCGGAGTCCAAATCCATGTCTATTGAATTGGTGATGCCATCCAACCATCTCATCCTCTGTCATCCCCTTCTCCTCCTGCCCTCAATCTTTCCCAGCATCAGGGTCTTTTCCAGTCAGTCAGCTCTTCGCATCAGGTGGCCAAAGTATTGGCCTTTCAGTCCAATTCAACATCAGTCCTACCAATGAACACCCAGGACTAATCTCTTTTAGGATGGACTGGTTGGATTTCCTTGCAGTCCAAGGGACTCTCAAGAGTCTTCTCCAACACCACAGTTCAAAAGCATCAATTCTTCAGTGCTCAGCTTTCTTTATAGTCCAACTCTCACATCCATACATGACCACAGGAAAAACCATAGCCTTGACTAGATGGACCTTTGGCAAAGTAATGTCTCTGCTTTTTAATATGCTGTCTAGGTTGGTCATGCTTTCCTTCCAAGGACTAAATGTCTTTTAATTTCATGGCTGCAATCACCATCTGCAGTGATTTTGTAGCCTAAAAAAATACAGTCAGCCACTGTTTCCACTGTTTCCCCATCTATTTCCCATGAAGTGATGGGACCAGATGCCATGATCTTACTTTTCTGAATGTTGAGCTTTAAGCCAACATTTTCACTCTCTTCTTTCACTTTCATCAAGAGGCTCTTTAGTTCCTCTTCACTTTCTGCCATAAGGGTGGTGTCATCTGCATATCTGAGGTTATTGATATTTCTCCTGGCAATCTTGATTCCAGCTTGTGCTTCTTCCTCCAGCCCAGCATTTCTCATGATTTACTCTGCATATAAGTTAAATTAGCAGAGTGACAGTATACAGCCTTGATGTACTCCTTTTCCTATTTGGAACCAGTCTGTTGTTTCATGTCCAGTTCTAACTGTTACTTCCTGATCTGCATACAGATTTCTCAAGAGGCAGGTCAGGTGGTCTGGTATTCCCATCTCCTTCAGAATTTTCCACAGTTTATTGTGATCCACACAGTCAAAGGGTTTGGCATAGTCAATAAAGCAGAAGTAGATGTTTTTCTGGAACTCTCTTGTTTTTTTGATGATCCAGTGAATGTTGGCAATTTGATCTCTAGTTCCTCTGTCTTTTCCAAAACTAGCTTGAATATCAGGAATTTCACAGTTTACGTATGGCTGAAGCCTGGCTTGGAGAATTTTGAGCAATACTTTACTAGTGTGTGAGATGAGTGCAATTGTGTAGTAGTTTGAGCCTTCTTTGGCATTGCCTTTCTTTGGGATTGGAATGAAAACTGACCTTTTCCAGTCCTGTGGCCACTGCTGAGTTTTCCAAATTTGCTGGCATATTGAGTGCAGCACTTTCACAGCATCATCTTTCAGGATTTGAAATAGCTCAACTGGAATTCCATCACCTCCATGAGCTTTGTTCATAGTGATGCTTTCTAAAGCCCACTTGACTTCAACTTCCAGGATGTCTGGCTCTAGGTGAGTGATCACACCATCATGATTATCTGGGTCATGAAGATCTTTTTTGTACAGTTCTTCTGTGTATTCTTGCCACCTCTTCTTAATATCTTCTGCTTCTGTTAGGTCTATACAATTTCTGTCCTTAACTGAGTCTGTCTTTGCAAGAAATGTTCCGTTGTTGTCTCTAATCTTCTTGACGAGATGTCTAGTCTTTCCCATTCTGTTGTTTTCCTCTATTTCTTTGCATTGGTTGCTGAGGAAAGCTTTCTTATCTCTCCTTGCTATTCTTTGGAACTCTACATTCAGATACTTATATCTTTTCTTTTCTCCTTTGCTTTTTGCTTCTCTTCTTTTCACAGCTATTTGTAAGGCCTCCTCAGATTGCCATTTTGCTTTTTTGCATTTCTTTTCCATGGGGATGGTCTGGATCCCTGTCTCCTGTACAATGTCACAAACCTCTATCCATAGTTCATCAGTTGCTCCATCTATCACATCTAGTCCCTTAAATCTATTCCTCACTTCAACTGTATAATCATAACGGATTTGATTTAGGTCATACCTGAATGGTATAGTGGTTTTCCCTACTTTCTTCAATTTAAGTCTGAATTTGGCAATGAGGAGCTCGTGATCTGAGCCACAATCAGCTCCTGGTCTTGTTTTTACTGACTGCATAGAGCTTCTCCATCTTTGGCTGCAAAGAATATAATCAATCTGATTTCAGTGTTGACCATTTGGTGATGTCCATGTGTAGAGTCTTCTCTTGTGTTGTTGGGAGAGGGTGTTTGCTATGACCAGTGTGTTCTCTTGGCAAAACTCTATTAGCCTTTGCCCTGCTTCATTCCGTACTCCAAGGCCAAATTTGCCTGTTACTCCAGGTGTTTCTTGACTTCCTACTTTTGCATTCCAGTCCCCTATAATGAAAAGGACATCTTTTTTGGGTGTTAGTTCTAAAAAGTCTTGTAGGTCTTCATAGAACCATTGAACTTCAGCTTCTTCCATGTCCTAGCTATTGTAAACAGTGCCCTGATGAACATTGGGATACACGTGTCTCTTTAAATTCTGGTTTCCTCAGTGTGTACACCTAGCACTGGGATTGCTGGGTCATATGGCAGTTCTGTTTCCAGTTTTTTAAGGAATCTCCACACCATTCTCCATAGTGGCTGTACTAGTTTGCATTCCCACCAACAGTATAAGAAGGTTCCCTTTTCTCTGCACCCTCTCCAGCATTTATTGTTTGTAGACTTTTTGATAGCAGTCATTCTGACCAGCATGAGATGGTACCCCATAGTGGTTTTGATTTGCATTTCTCTGATAATGAGTGATGTTGAGCATCTTTTCATGTGTTTGTTAGCCATCTGTATGTCTTCTTTGGAGAAATGTCTGTTTAGTTCTTTGGCCCATTTTTTGATTTGGTCTTTTGTTTTCTAGAATTGAGCTGCATGAGCTGCTTTTATTTTTTTGAGATTAATTCTTTGTCAGTTGCTTCATTTGTTATTATTTTCTCCCATTCTGAAGGCTATCTTTTCACCTTTCTTATAGTTTCCTTCGTTGTGCAGCAGCTTTTAATTTTAATCAGGTCCCATTTGTTAATTTTTCCTTTTGTTTCCATTACTCTGGGAGATGGATCATAGAGGATCCTGCTATGATTTATGTCCAAGAGTGTTTTGCCTGTGTTTTCCTTTAGAAGTTTTATAGTTTCTGGTCTTACATTTAGATATTTAATTCATTTTGAGTTTATTTTTGTGTATTGTGTTAGAGTGTTCTAGTTTCATTATTTTACAAGTGGTTGACCAGTTTTCCCAGCACCACTTGTTAAAGAGATTGTGTTCTCCATTGTATATTCTTGCCTCCTTTGTCAAAGATAAGCTGTCCATATGTATGTGGGTTTATCTCTGGGCTTTCTATTTTGTTCCATTGATCTATATTTCTGTCTTTGTGCCAGTACCATACTTTCCTGATGACTGTAGCTTTGTAGTATAATCTGAAGTCAGGCAGGTTGATTTCTCTAGTTCCATTCTTTTTCCTCAAGATTGCTTTGGCTATTCAATATTTTTCTGTATTTCCATACAAATTGTTAAATTATTTGTTCTAGTTCTCTGAAAAATACTGTTGGTTGCTTGATAGGGATTGCATTGAATCTATAGATTGCTTTGGGTAATATACTCATTTTCACTATATTCATTCTTCTGATCCATGAACATGTATATTTCATCATCTATTTGTGTCATCTTTGATTTCCTTCATCCGTGTTTTATAGTTTTCTATATATAGGTCATTTGTTTCTTTAGGTAGATTTATTCCTACGTATTTTATTCTTTTCATTGCAATTGTGAATGGAATTGTTACTTAATTTCTCTTTCTGTTTTCTCATTGTTAGTGTATAGAAATGCAAGGGATTTCTGTGTGTTAGTTTTATATCCTGCAACTTTACTGTATTCATTGATTAGCTCTCTTATCATTCAGATCTGACCCTACTGGTCACTTCTTCAGAGGGTGTCCCTATAATCCAATCTGAAGAACTTCCTTCCCAAACCCTTACTCTCTGACCCTTTACCTGCCTTATTTTCTTCATTGCAATAAGTCTTTCCCAAATTGTATATTTATTTTTTTAAACTTTAAAAATATATTTATTCGTTCATTTGTGTCTGTGCTGTGTCTTTGTTGCTCCATGGGCTTTTTCTCTAGTTGTGGCAAGTGGGACTGTTCTCTAGTTGTGGTGCACAGGCTTCTCACTGCAGTGTACAAGTGTGTAAACAGCTGTAAAGATGCACACATTTTAGAAGAATTGTCTAACTAGGATGGAAGGATGGTTCCAGAGATTAGACCTATCTAATCTCTGTACTGGAGGAGCCTTAACACTGAGATCCAAAGTTAAGACAGAGTTGATCATACAAAAATATGGAGTCCAAGACAGAGAAGACAGCATATATGTCAGTATTAAAGCAGAAAGGAATGTGTGGTTTTATAGAAACTGAATGACAGTCAGTGTAGCTGAAGTTGAAGCAATGAGGGGAGAGTAATATATGTGGAAACTAAAGATGTCCATATCATGTCCATATCAGACATGTCCATATCAGAGTGTAATAAGTCACTGGGGCTTTGTGCAAATATAAACTTGGGACTTAAATATAAGGCAATACTTCAGATAGAACTTGTTCAATCTTAACATTCAGATCATGACCCTCACCTGTAAACTTCTGAATCAAAATCTCTTGGGATAGAAACCAGGGAATCTTCATTTTAGCACAGTCACCTTATGATTCTTACATACTTTAAATTGTAATAGCCACTCTTCAAAGGGAAACAACAATGGTGCATATTGTTATAGTATTATTATTACAGATATCAAGGTGGGTTTCATGTACCTCTCAAGAGCTGCCAGAGGAAGAATAGTGAATTATGTTTTCCACAAATGCGAAATATAAAGGAGTTAATAAAGTTACAAAATTTTAAGACATCATTGATGTTCACATCAGCATATTCCAAGTTTCAACTAACCTACTCACCTCCATCTCAATTATAAAATGAAGAATGCTTGTAGTGGGACAAACTGCTTATGGGTGTTGCCCAGCTTCTGCCCCCAGGAAATTCTTGTTTTTTGTTTATATTTATTTTAAAATATGAGAAAGGCCTTTATTCAGGGAAAAATGCAGGAAGTGTGTTTTCAGCTGTGCTGTAATTGGTGGATGCACAGTCTCTTCATGCCCTTCTAAATTAGTCATAGTATAAATTGATAAGATGTGACAACTGTTAACTTTTTATCTACCAGTTCCAATTACATTAGCACTCAACTGAAATAAAAATATGCAGAATGTCTACATATTACAAAGCACTTCGTGTGTTAGAGGTTAAAAAAGTCTTTGGGCATGACTTTGGAAAGTGTGAAATGTCAGCATAGAGAACTCCCTAAGAACCAAAAAAGATGGCAGGTAGGCTGTTATGTGTGAAGATTTCTGGAGAATCATTATCACTTTGCATCTCAAGCTCTGCTGAAGGGAAAGTCCTGATTCTTCCCAAATAAACATTTGACACCAAGAGTGAACTGAATCTTAGTAATCGTAGAAATCATACTCAGGTTGATCACAGATTAGCAACATCAAAAGAAGAAATCATCACTTTTTGTCTAGGTTGATTTCACATTTATATTGTTCTCCATAGATATCCATCGTTATATTTTTTTAAAAAGCATAATATGCATAAAGAAGCAAGAAAATATGAAATATGATCAAGAGAGGAAAGTATCAAGAGATGCAAAAATGATTTAGATAATTAGAATTAGACAAATGAGAACTCTAAAATAACTTAGAATGTTAAAAAATACTGTGGAAAATGTAGACAAAATGTGTGAACAGATTGAAAGTTTCAGCAGAGAAGTAAACTATTAAAAAGTACCAAATGGAAACAGTAGAAACAATATCATTGTTAGAAGAAATGAAAAATTAATATGAAGATCTAAACATAAGTCTTGACATAACAGGAAAGGATAAGGAAGCTTGAAGATTATCTAAGTGGAAACATTTGGAGGAAAAAAACTGAACCATAGCACTTAAAGCCAATGAAGCAACATGAATCAGTCTAATGCTATCAATCATTAGTCCTATTTGATATTTACAAATATGGCATCAAAGCTGCAGAATACAATTTTTTCAAGTGTATATGGACTAGTCACCAAGAGAGTTCATATCAGATCAGATCAGATCAGTCGCTCAGTCGTGTCCAACTCTTTGCGACCCCATGTACTGCAGCACGCCAGGCCTCCCTATCCATCACCAGCTCTCGGAGGTCACCCAGACTCACATTCATCTAGTCAGTGATGCCATCCAGCCATCTCATCCTCTGTCGTCCCCTTTTCCTCCTGCCCTCAATCCCTCCCAGCATCAGAGTCTTCTCCAATGAGTCAACTCTTCGCATGAGGTGGCCAAAATACTGGAGTTTCAGCTTTAGCATCATTCCTTCCAAAGAAATCCCAGGGCTGATCTCCTTCAGAATGGACCGGTTGGATCTCCTTGCAGTCCAAGGGACTCTCAAGAGTCTTCTCCAACACCACAGTTCAAAAGCATCAATTCTTCGGCGCTCAGCCTTCTTCACAGTCCAGCTCTCACATCCATACATGACCACAGGAAAGACCATAGCCTTGACTAGGCGAACCTTTGTTGGCAAAGTGATGTCTCTGCTTTTGAATATGCTGTCTAGGTTGGTCACAACTTTCCTTCCAAGGAGTAAGCGTCTTTTAATTTCATGGCTGCAGTCACCATCTATAGTGATTTTGGAGCCCAGAAAAATAAAGTCTGACACTGTTTCCACTGTTTCCCCATCTATTTCCCATGTAGTGATGGGACCAGATGCCATGATCTTCGTTTTCTGAGTGTTGAGCTTTAAGCCAACCTTTTCACTCTCCACTTTCACTTTCATCAAGAGGCTTTTGAGTTCCTCTTCACTTTCTGCCATAAGGGTGGTGTCATCTGCATATCTGAGGTTATTGATATTTCTCCCGGCAATGTTGATTCCAACTTGTGTTTCTTCCAGTCCAGCATTTCTCATGATGTACTCTGCATATAAGTTAAATAAACATGGTGACAATATACACCCTTGACGTACTCCTTTTCCTATTTGGAACCAGTCTGTTGTTCCATGTCCAGTTCTAACTGTTGCTTCCTGACCTGCATACAGATTTCTCAAGAGGCAGATCAGGTGGTCTGGTATTCCCATCTCTCTCAGAATTTTCCACAGTTTATTGTGATCTACACAGTCAAAGGCCTTGGCATAGTCAATAAAGCAGAAATAGATGTTTTTCTGGAACTCTCTTGCTTTTTCCATGATCCAGTGGATGTGGGCAATTTGATCTCTGGTTTCTCTGCCTTTTCTAAATCCAGCTTGAACATCAGGAAGTTCACGGTTCACATATTGCTGAAGCCTGGCTTGGAGAATTTTGAGCATTACTTTACTAGCGTATGAGATGAGTGCAATCGTGCGGTAGTTTGAGGACTCTTTGGCATTTCCTTTCTTTGGGATTGGGATGAAAACTGACCTTTTCCAATCTTGTGGCCACTGCTGAGTTTTCCAAATTTGCTGGCATATTGAGTGCAGCACTTTCACAGCATCATCTTTCAGGATTTGGAATAGCTCCACTGGAATTCCATCACCTCCACTAGCTTTGTTCCTAGTGATGCTTTCTAAGGCCCACTTGACTTCACATTCCAGGATGTCTGGCTCTAGGTCAGTGATCACACCATCATGAGTATCTGGTCGTGAAGCTCTTTTTTGTACAGTTCTTCTGTGTATTCTTGCCACCTCTTCTTAATATCTTCTGCTTCCATTAGGTCCATACCATTTCTGTCCTTTATCGAGCCCATCTTTGCATGAAATGTTCCTTTGGTATCTCTGATTTTCTTGAAGAGATCCTTAGTCTTTCCCATTCTGTTGTTTTCCTCTATTTCTTTGCATTGATGGCTGAAGAAGGCTTTCTTTTCTCTTCTTGCTATTCTTTGGAACTCTGAATTCAGATGTTTATATCTTTCCTTTTCTCCTTTGCTTTTCGCTTCTCTTCTTTTCGCAGCTATTTGCAAGGCCTTCCCAGACAGCCATTTTGCTTTTTTGCATTTCTTTTCCATGGGGATGGTCTTGATCCCTGTCTCCTGTACAGTGTCACGAACCTCATTCCATAGTTCATCAGGCACTCTATCTATCAGATCTAGGCCCTTAAATCTATTTCTCACTTCCACTGTATAATCAAAAGAGATTTGATTTAGGTCATACCTGAATGGTCTAGTGGTTTTCCCTACTTTCTTCAATTTCAGTCTGAATTTGGCAATAAGGAGTTCATGGTCTGAGCCACAGTCAGCTCTTGGTCTTGTTTTTGCTGATTGTATAGAGCTTCTCCATCTTTGACTGCAAAGAATATAATCGATCTGATTTCGGTGTTGACCATCTGGTGATGTCCATGTATAGAGTCTTCTCTTGTGTTGTTGGAAGAGGGTATTTGCTATGACCAGTGCATTTTCTTGGCAAAACTCTGTTAGTCTTTGCCCTGCTTCATTCCGTATTCCAAGGCCAAATTTGCCTGTTACTCCAGGTGTTTCTTGACTTCCTACTTTTGCATTCCAGTCCCCTATAATGAAAAGGACATCTTTTTTGGGTGTTAGTTCTAAAAGGTCTTGTAGGTCTTCATAGAACCGTTCAACTTCAGCTTCTTCAGCGTTACTAGTTGGAGCATAGATTTGGATTACTGTGACATTGAATGGTTTGCCTTGCAAATGAACAGAGATCATTCTGTCGTTTTTGAGATTGCATCCAAGTACTGCATTTCGGACTCTTTTGTTGACCATGATGGCCACTCCATTTCTTCTGAGGGATTCCTGCCCACAGTAGTAGATATAATGGTCCTCTGAGTTAAATTCACCCATTCCAGTCCATTTTAGTTCGCTAATTCCTAGAATGTCAACATTCACTCTTGCCATCTCTTGTTTGACCACTTCCAATTTGCCTTGATTCATGGACCTGACATTCCAGGTTCCTATGCAATATTGTTCTTTACAGCATCGGACTTTGCTTCTATCACCAGACACATCTACAGCTGGGTATTCTTTCTGCTTTGGTTCCATCCCTTCATTCTTTCTGGAGTTATTTCTCCACTGGTCTCCAGTAGCATATTGGGCCCCTACTGACCTGAGGAGTTTCTCTTTCAGTATCCTATCATTTTGCCTCTTCATACTGTTCATGGGGTTCTCAAGGCAAGAATACTGAAGTGGTTTGCCATTCCTTTCTCCAGCGGACCACACCCTGTCAGATCTCTCCACCATGACCCGCCCATCCTGGGTTGCCCCACGGGCATGGCTTAATTTCATTGAGTTAGACAAGGCTGTGGTCCTGGTGTGATTAGATTGATTAGTTTTCTGTGAGTATGGTTTCAGTGTATTTGCTCTCTGATGCCCTCTTGCAAGACCTACTGTCTTACTTGGGTTTCTCTTACCTTGGGCGTGGGGTGTCTCTTCCTGGCTGCTCCAGCAAAGCACAGCCATCGCACCTTACCTTGGATGAGGGGTCTTTCCTCACTGCCGCCCTTCCTGACCTTGGGGGAGGGGTATCTCCTCACCACCGCCCTTCCTGACCTCGGTCGTGGGGGTAGCTCCTCTCGGCCGTGCTTAGTGCGCCAGTCCTCACCGCCGTCCTTCCTCGGTGGGCTACAAATCAGGTCTCAACAAATTAATGACTGAAATCATAAAGAATATGTTTTTGGTCACAACAATAAATTAGAAATAAGTAATGAGATGTATATATGACTCAATTATTTAGAAATTCAATAAAATCCTTGAAATAACTCATGAATCACAAAATGAGTCAGAAGAAAACTCAGTCAAAATATATCCTATGCATTAAGAGGGAAATGTGTTGTTTTATGTGCTTGTCTTCTACAGATAATAAATGGATGGGGCATATGACAGACAAATTCATGAAAATAATTAAAAATTTAGATGAAGTGGACACATTCTTTGAAAAAAAGTTTTAAAAAATAGATGCAAGGAGATAGAAAAAAAAAAAACACACTAGACCTTGATCTATTAAAGCCATTGAATTTATAAATAACAAAATTAAAACTTTCTTAGCAAGAAAATTAAGGCCCAGATGACTTCACTAGTGAATTCTTTCAAACTTGTAAGAAAAAGTAATTGCAGTCTTACTCATTTTTTGTTAAAGAAAACAGAAGAATCATTTCTCTACATGTTTTATGAGTTCAGCACAATTCTGACCCCAGCCCTTCAAGAGAAGACAATCAAAGGCTAATAACCCGCATGAAAAAGGGTCAAAAGTCCTTAGCAAAAGATTAGCAAAGCAAATGCAATGATGTATTACAGGATCCTTAAATCTATGCACATGTTCTTGCCTCAGCTTGGCCCGGTTCTAAATCCCTTCCTGCTTTACTTGCATATCTGGATATCTGATGCCTTGTCATTTTTGAGGTCACTGTTGAAATGTAGCTATTTCATATCCCCCAAAGAGCATCTTAGATCAGTTAACCTAACTAGCTATGTTTTATAGTATCTCATGGCCTATGTGTTTTCTTTCTAGCACTCACAATAATGTAAATGAAGGGAAATTTCCTTTCCTTCCCAGAATATAAGTTTATGAGCAGAGATTTCTGTCCTTTTGATGCCTTCTACCTTGCTAAAATGTCTGACAAAATGAATAGTAGTAGTCACTCTAATATATTTATTAATTGAATAAATAAATGAAATGCAAGAGGTCAGTGAAACTAAGCTACTCAGGATCTACATATGTGAGTTCTGGACATCTCTGGGGTTCCTGCTTCATTTCTGTAAAGCTCCATCAGTCAGAACAGCCTTCTTCACAAACTGAATCTTTGCTTTAATTTATAAAGCTCTTCTGTGGGGACCTGTATTATATCAGGCAGGTACTTTCCCTAGGGAATTATGTATCTTCACACCAGATGCCCAAGCATGGAAAGTCACCTCTTTGTTCCATACAGTTTCTGATATAAGTAGCCTCTTACATTCTTGCAATGGCTTCCAGGAAATGCAAAATATTGGGAATGTTTTGTTAATACAGACTTTTAAAGAGATGGGCATGTGTCCTTGCAGTGGTCTGAATTAAGCTATTGCAACTTAATCCCTGTGCCTGAGACATAGCTGACTGCTTAGTTAAATGGGAGGACCTGTTCCAAAAAGTCAAGAGTCCAGATGAATATCTATGTCATCTGATTCCTGAATCTAATAATTCTTAAACTCTTAAATTTTACTGACACAGTGACTGCATCTCATTTTAAAACAAAAATGTCACGTGATTGCAGTTCAACTTTGGTTCAGTAGACCCAAACATTAAAAGTTTTATTAGGCTGTCACTCTGGAAAAAGAAGCTGAGAGAGAGAGAGACAGACAGACAGACAGTGACTCAGGTATTCACCTCTCTCTTTGGTAATAATGGAGAATGGTCTCCTGTCCTTTGTCTCTGGAATATTTTACATGGTATTGAACTAACCAGCAAAACAGCAGAAGCCCACAGAAGACTGTTGGTTAACGAAGGTTGATGTTTTTGACCATCTAATATGTGTGCCATAACTAACTCAGGCACCACAAGCACACAGAGTGACAAATTACATATTGGGGACAGTCACCTCATTTCTCAGTCTCTCTCTGCCACCAAAACAATCATTTCAGGGCTGTACAAGTACCAGTTGATGGTCCTTTGCCAAATCACCTTGTTTAAATCTCCATAAAACATTGCTGCCATCAGCAGCTAGAAACTTTGAGAAGCAATTTAAGGTTGATATAATTTGCAAGTAATTTATCACTGCAAGGGGATGGTTTTATTAAACAGCTGCAGGGTGCCTATGTAAAAAACAAAATTAAAAAAAAAAAAAAAGGTTATATTACCTGTGTTCATCTTCCCTCTCATCTTCTCTTGCTTCCATTCCTTTTGTTTTCTGATGTGGTTATTTAAACTGAACTTCTTCTAGATTGGAGAATAAAGAAGTAGACCATCCCTAGCATGCATTGCAGAGAAGGCATAGGCACCCCACTCCAGTACTCTTGCCTGGAAAATCCCATAGACGGAGGAGTCTAGTAGGCTGCAGTCCATGGGGTCGCTAAGAGTCAGACACGGCTGAGCGCATTCACCTTCACTTTTCACTTTCATGCATTGGGGAAGGAAATGGCAACCTACTCAGTGTTCTTGCCTGGAGAATCCCAGGGACAGTGGAGCCTGGTTGGCTGACATCTATGGGGTCACACAGAGTCGGACACGACTGAAGCGACTAGCAACAGCAGCATGCATTGAACTAAAAAGATCCTTAAGTGTATGGCAATGACCTTCCCTGCTTTAATAAAAGCAGATTCATGCAAATAAAGACAAGCAAAACTAAACCAAGTAGAGAAAATACTGTGGAGGAGATGGTGTTTGCGTTGAATGAGAGATGACAAAAGGAGAAGGAAACTTCTTTAAGACAAAGCAAGAGTATGTGCCAAGGTCCTGGGGCCAGGAGTGAAGAGGCAGTCAGGAGACTTTCTTTTTTTGTATTTATCATCATTGCTTCATAGTTAACATACTAAATTTATCTATTTATACACTAAATAGGTGATTTAAAGTGCCTATAGGTTAATTATGAATAAATCGACATGTGATGTATCCAAATTATTAAAAATTCCCAAGGCTAACACTTTTTCATCCATTCAACAAAGAGAACATAAACTTCTACTATATATCACACAATGTGTTACAAACTAGGAGTGCAAGGGAGATTGAATCACACTGTATAAAAATCAACCAATTAAAATTGTGTTTTAGTGGAATTTCTGTTTGAAGTTCTGTGTGGCATAGGACAGAGTGAGGCATTTTGACAGACAGCCACCAGCTTAGGGTGGGTATGGTTAAGACTGCATTATCATGTTTTTAATAATTCTTCAAGCATTGACTATCCAAGTGCAGTTTCTGTGAGAATGCAGAGGGGGATGGGACCCGCTTGAGTGAGACAGAAGACTTTCAAGAATGTGTAAAGGCTTCAATAACACATGAGTTAGTGAACTTAGAATAATTAACGTGTATGGATTGCAGGTTCTCTAAAATTTGTAGTAATTCAAGAGGGTTTGGTTATGTTTGTATGCATATATTTTATGGAAGCACATTTATATTCTGGATGGTTAATTGGATTAAAAATGGATAAACCATAAATTTTTAAATGAGTTATTTGCCCTATAAAAAGGCAGCCACTGGAGAATAAGCAGCTAACAAAATTAATCTGGTTTTCAAAAGAAAAGAGTTGTCACTACTCAAAACCTGGTGTTGATTTGCAGGCAAGACTCCTTTCCCCTTGCCCACATCATGGTCATCTGGTCTTCCTGTCTGTCATTCACATCTTTGGATTTCGATCATATTTCCAGGCAGCCTTTTGATTCTGGAAGTGGTGATGGAGACTTTGTGGCAGCATTGTTGGAGAACCCAAAGTTGTTATCATATTTACATATGTAAATATGGCCAAGTCTCTAACCTCTTTCTAAATCATCAGCTCTGCTAAATTCAGTACATGCTGCAAAACTAGATAATGCTCCCTGCTTCATGGAGATAGCGCTGTTGGCTAATATTTTTTGAAAGAAAGGTAATGATTAAAAGAAAAGAACATGAATTTTTTGAATTGAATTATTTGAGACATTTAAGGAAAGCTGATTTAAAATGTTATGCTTTTTTTTTTCCCCCAGCTTGTTATCTCATGGGCTATGACCATTGGGAGATTTTTTTTTAATTTTCTTTTTCCTCAAATAAGCTCTTATTAAGATTTGTTTAAAATAATTTTTAAAATAAATACATATATACAAATACATAGTTTATCTTCTAATACCATAGAAAGACAAAAATATTATCAAGTTTTTATCCCCTATGCTAATGCTAATGCTATGCTAAGTCACTTCAGTCGTGTCCGACTCTGTGTGACCCCAAAGACGGCAGCCTACCAGGCTCCCCTGTCCCAGGGATTCTCCAGGCAAGAACACTGGAGTGGGTTGCCATTTCCTTCTCCAATGCATGAAAGTGAAAAGTGAAAGTGAAGTCGCTTGGTCGTGTCCGACTCTTAGCGATCCTATGGACTGCAGCCTACCAGGCTCCACCGTCCATGGGATTTTCCAGGCAAAAGTACTGGAGTGGGGTGCCATTGCCTTCTCCGTTTTATCCCCTAAGGAAGCAATATATGGATTCTTGGTGGTTTGTGAATAAGCTGTACTCATGGAAAAACATTTGAAATTCTAAGAATCTTGATGATCATATTTGGCTCTGTCCCTTATTAATGATTCACTAGTCAAGGAGCTGCTGGCAACTGTATGTAGACCTTAGATTTAGTCATTCATCCCTCATTAGTATTGGATACATACTAGTTTCCTTGCCCTTCAATATTAAGGATGGATGACTTAATTAATGAATAGTTCAAAACCCAAGTTTTCTTTGATATTGCTCTCTGATTTTGTCCTCTAGTCAGATTTGTGCCTAGACCACAGAAGATAGGAGCAAGGAGATTAAAACATAGCAGGAGCCACTCTGGTGAATAGAGGAGGGATCACAGTCTGTTGGGAAAAGACCCAGAGTTATTGGGCCCTCAATGTACTTTTCCCTTACCCTAAACAGTTCATGTGAACTAACTCCAGGGTCATGGGTAATGGAAATTTTACCCTAGTGATTCAAGCTGAGATTGTTCTTGGCTGTGTCATCGAAGTGTTTTACTATTTATTAAATTACTTCATGGTCAACACTATTCTTTAATGATCTTTAATTAAAAAAAATAAAAAAAAAAAAAACTCTTGAGAAGTAGGTTTAAATTTGATTGATTCATTTAAAATAGAAGAAACTGAGGGCCAAAAGGAGTAACAAGCATGCTCTAGGACATTCAGAAGGTAGGAGGTGGGGCCACTATTGAACCAGTAGTGTTGCCTCAGTGTCTTTGAGCTTTCTGCTATATACAAATTGCCTCTTACAAACAGGTTTGAGCTCAAAGCCAGATCAACTGGAGATCATTGATCTCATTATCATGTTACGTCATTGTTTGTATGAAGTATTGCTGGAGCCTGGGAAGAGGGCAAATGAGAGAAAGTATTAAGTGGGTTAACACAGTGTTTTCCCTTATCTGTGAGATACATTTCATAGCTAGAAGAAAACATATCATGCTATCTGAAGTAAACTCACTCATGACATAATATGGGTGGGACAGCAGCTGCCAGTAAGGAAAAGTCATCAAGAGAAGAGTTGTGAGTAGGATTTCTGATTTTTAATTACTTTGAGACACAATCAGGGCTCTTTGGTGTCTATCATCTTCGTGTTCACTGTGTCATTAGAGTTCCCCGCAGAAACTTTGAAAATGAAAAGTGAGATGCCAGCTCAGTAGCAAATGAATTTAGCATTGATTCTTTGTATACTTAAATCTATGATAAAGTAGATAAACAGATAAGCTGCTCTTAATAACAAAAGTTAACATGAATTATGGACCAACTAGTTAAGAAATAGGTGAGTAGAGTTTTCATTTGAAAAGAAAAATGCAGGTATGTTAGTTTTATAGGATGTTAGTAACCAGAAACTTTACCTTTATGGTAGGGTATTTACAGGTCCTGATACTATTTAGCTCTAGAACTTTTCAGGATGAAATTTTCTATGCCTCAGTCTTATCACAACAAAATGGAGATAATGGTAGCACCTATCCACCCGTGAAGTAATGATGATCCATATACATAGACTCTGGGAAACTTTACCTTTATGGTGGGATATTTACAGGTCCTGATTCTATATAGCTCTAGAACTTTTCAGGATGAAATTTTCTATGCCTCAGTCTCCTCACAACAAAACGGAGATAATGGTAGCACCTATCCACCCGTGAAGTAGTGATGCTCCATATACATAGACTCTGGGCTGCTGTGAGCCTTGATACATTGTAATCATCAACTATGATTTATCACTATGATTAACCACTGAAATAATGTGTATGAAGATAGAAATACCTGTGTGAAGGTACATAGAATGTCATATGGAAGATGCTCAATAGATGCATGTCAAATGCATGAATGGTTGCCTTCTGCACCAACTTAAAACAGGTTAAGAGCAGCTGATGTACTTATGCCCTGGCATTTTTAGCCAGGTATATACAACTGAATTATTGTTTCACTGGGGTTCAAATTCATCCTTGTGCCATGAGGCAGGTATACAAATTGAAAATCATGTTAATTTTATTAGGTCTTCCAAAAAGAAGTAGCTTTGCTTTATAAAAGCCCTTAAATCATATTGTAATTATTGACTTATTTTACCTAAAATCCCCAAAACCCACCCACAATACCAATCCATATCTCTTGACACATAATAGCTACTTAACAAATATTCTATAAATTGAGGGATTTTTTTTGTGTGTGTAAAATATGTATGGATGTGAGAGCTGGACTGTGAAGAAGGCTGAGCGCCGAAGAATTGATGCTTTTGAACTGTGGTGTTGGAGAAGACTCTTGAGAGTCCCTTGGACTGCAAGGAGATCCAACCAGTCCATTCTGAAGGAGATCAGCCCTGGGATTTCTTTGGAAGGAATGATGCTAAGGCTGAAACTCCAGTATTTTGGCCACCTCATGCGGAGAGTTGACTCATTGGAGAAGACTCTGATGCTGGGAGGGATTGGGGGCAGGAGGAGAAGGGGACGGCAGAGGATGAGATGGCTGGATGGCATCACTGACTCAATGGATGTGAGTCTGAGTGACCTCCGGGAGTTGGTGATGGACAGGGAGGCCTGGTGTGCTGCAGTTCATGGGGTCGCAAAGAGTCGGACACAACTGAGCGACAATATAAGCTAGGTAAGCATATAAAATGTGTCTCTATGCACAAAACTAGTCAATTGGGACTTAGGATATTTGCACAAAATTTGTTGATTGCTGTCATAAAACTTTAACACAGTGATAGTGATTCTCATTTTGTCAAATACTCTCACTACAGTAAAGTTCTAATGTGACAGAATAGATACTTTGATGTTGTTTTGTGACTCATTATGATGGTGACTGCAGCCATGAAATTAAAAGACGCTTACTCCTTGGAAGGAAAGTTATGACTAACCTAGATAGCATATTCAAAAGCAGAGACATTACTTTGCCAACAAAGGTTCATCTAGTCAAGGCTATGGTTTTTCCTGTGGTCATGTATGGATATGAGAGTTGGACTGTGAAGAAGGCTGAGCACTGAAGAACTGATGCTTTTGAATTGTAGTGTTGGAGAAGACTCTTGAGAGTCCCTTAGACTGCAAAGAGATCCAACCGGTCCATTTTGAAGGAGATCAGCCCTGGGATTTCTTTGGAAGGAATGATGCTAAAGTTGAAACTCTAGTACTTTGGCCACCTCATGCGAAGAACTGACTCATTGGAGAAGACTCTGATGCTGGGAGGGATTGGGGGCAAGAGGAGAAGGGGACAACAGAGGATGAGATGGCTGGATGGCATCACTGACTCGATGGCCGTGAGTCTCAGTGAACTCCGGGAGTTGGTGATGGACAGGGAGGCCTGGCATGCTGCAATTCATGGGGTCGCAAAGAGTTGGACACAACTGAGTGACTGATCTGATCTGATCCACTAAAATCAAGAAATGTAGTCTATTAATATGCTGCTAAAAATTCCAGGGCGTAAGTACACCAGCTGCTCTTAACCTTTTTTTAGTTGATGCAGAAGGCAACCTTTCATTCATTTGACACACATCTATTGAACATCTTCTATATGACAGGGACTGCCCCAGACCCTGGGCATAGAGGGGTGAACAAGATATACAAGGTCTTTGCTCTTTTGGCTTGTGTTCTAGTGGGGCTTCCCTTGTGGCTCAGCTAGTAAAGAATCCACCTGCATTGTGGGAGACCTGGGTTTGATCCCTGGGCTGAGAAGATCCCCTGGAGAAGGAAAAGGCTACCCACTCCAGTATTTTGGCCTGGAGAATTCCAAGGACTGTATAGTCCTTGGGGTCACAAAGAGTCGGACAAGAATGAACAACTTTCACTTCACTTCATTTCACTTCTAGTGGGTGTAGTTAGATAGTAAATAAGTAAAGGAGGTACAGAAAGTGATATGTGCTATAAAGAAAATCAAATAAGTTCTTTTTCTAAGTCTGTGAGTCTTTCTGTTTTGTAAGTAAGTTCATTTGTACCATTTCTTTCCATATTCCACATATAAGCGATATCATATGATATTTCAACTTCTCTAGGCTGACTTACTTCACTCAGTATGACACACTCTAACAAACTTAGGGATAGTTATTAGGGAATTTGGGGAGGTCATGTACAGACTGCTGTATTCAAAATGGAATTGGATAGCACATGGAACTCTACTCAATGTTATGTTCCAGCCTGTATGGGAGTCGGGGTTTGGGGCAGAATGGATACATGTATATGTATGCTAAGTCTCTTTGCTGTTCACCTGAACTACCACAACATTGTTAATTGGATATACTGAAATACAAAATAAAAAGTTTAAAATTTGAAAAAAAATTAAATATAAAACGTTAATAGGGAGTAATATGATGGGAGTGTGTTTCCTTTAACTTGGGTAGCAAGGGGATCCCTTGTGTGACACATTATTTTTAGAAGCACTCTTGAATTCTTATAAAGGTTGGAGGATCTAGAAACTATCAAAATGAGAGTCATTTTTAGAGTTTAGAAAGCCTTCGCATAGCTGAATTTATTTTGTTCCTGGATGTCAATAGTTATCAAAAGTGGGAAGTTCCTTCTCTCTTGCATGACTGTCCCAAATTCTTTGATCATTTTGGTTGGATTCATATCAAAGCATCCCTAATCTCCTGCATGTGATGTTATATCCTTTCCATGTGCTTCTCTAGCATGTATCTCTTTATAACACTAAGATAAAGAGATTTATTGATCTGTCCATTCCACAACCCACTACAGGGGGCAACATACATAGCCCTTTGAAAGAAGAGACTTCTCTTATTTGAGTTTATATATCCAGTACTTGGCATAGCTACAACTTTCCCTCATGAAAGGTGATAGATAAAGCATAGGCTATTTATTTATTTTTAAATATAAATTTATTTATTTTAATTGGAGGCTAATTATTTTGATGCAGGATACAGGATGCTTGGGGCTGGTGCACTGGGATGACCCGGAGGGATGGTACAGGGAGGGATGTAGGAGGAGGGTTCAGGATGGGATACACGTGTACACCCATGGCAGATTCATGTTGAAACATAGGCTATTTAATTTTTAAGTGTCAGACTCATTTATTAACTGTTTTTGTATTCTGTACATGTTGTGCATTTTCTTAACTGACCTTCAGCTCATGTAAAATTAACTCATATGGCTTCAGAAAGGCCCTTGTGTTACAGAACCAAACTTTTGATGGATGTCTTCCAAACAACAGACAATCATAGAGGCTCTGGAAGTAGTATATAAGCAGTAAGTGTCCCCCCATGGAGTATAGTTAATAAATAATAATTTATAGTTAATAAATGGAAAACTTCCTTTTTATACAGTTTTTCTGTCACTCTCCTCTCTAACTGAGCCCAGTAGCTCACCTCCTCCCTTACCCAGTCCAGTCCCTTATTCTTCATCCAAGATACCGCTTCTTTTAGGACTTGGTTCACATTTGAGTTTATCATGTGAAATTGAAATGCATCTTGCTTTCCAGACTTTCAATCCTGAGAAAAAGTAGTTGAAGGGGGAAGTTGTACTGCACTGGGAAGAGCTGGGTACTGGGGATCTGATAGGTAACAAAATCCATCAGAGGAGGATTTAGTTTAATTTCTAGAGACTGACCTTGTGCCAGCATTTCTAGTAAATTAGGATCAACCTTAACATAGAAATAGTAAATGAAATCTTCTAATATGTTCAGCTCAGTGGGCTTCAAAAATCTTTTACATCAAAGTTAATTCATGAAGTTTTGGAATTTTGAACATTTTTGTTCAAAACCCCAGTGCTGTGAAATTCATGTGCAGATCCAAGAAAAAAGAATCTCTTTGAGGGAATTTGAGGTACACTCTGAAGTTTTATATAGATATTCTCATGGTACTATATAAATTATTAAGTATATGTATTTCAAAATAAACATATGCTATTTGATAGTTTCTGAGGATTTTATTAGAATAGATATACAGCAGGTTTAAGGCTATACACATTGTGAGTTCCCAATAAATGCTGTTTACGGATTAATGAAATTTAAGCTGTAATCCTGTGTTGTGATTGAAGCAGATTAAACTCAGCCAGTGCTGACCCAAAACACTAGTTTCATTTTGTAATGGCTGATTAGTTAGCATGGTGTCCTGTTTCCCCACTGCCCTTGAATCTTGCCACACCTTTTTCCTCATGTTATCATTAAAAGAAAGGAGATACTGTAAATCTATTTGAGAACTTTTTAGTTGTCAAATGTTGATTATCATTGCTAATCAATTGCTAATTCTGCTGATTTTACTTGCTATATATTCTTGATACCTGTCTACTTAGCTTGAATCCCATATCTTTTGCTCTATGCCAGGCCCTTATATCATTCATTGAATTCAATAGAATGTGCTTGGCAATTAAAAGGTGCTTAATAAATGGTAAATTTCATACTTTTGTGAATATCTTTTCTTTCTCTGCTCAGTCTATCCTGTACACTGCACTCACATTAATCCTAGAACATCAGTCTAATGATGTCACATCTTTGCTCAAATTCTTTAAAGATTCTCAAATGCTCGGAGAATAAAGCACAGACTCATCCTTTGGTATTCAAAACCATCTTAGCCTGGTCCCAAGTAATAACTTGAAGAAACTTTTCTTGATCACGTAGCCTATGTTCCTGCATAGTGTTTAACAATATTGTAAAGTAATTGCCAAGTCACTTCAGTTGTGTCCAACTCTGTGCGACCCCATAGATGGCCTCCTACCAGGCTCTTCTGTCTCTGGGATTTTCCAGGCAAGAACGCTGGAGTGGGTTGCCATTTCCTTCTCCAATGCATGAAAGTGAAAAGTGAAAGTGAAGTCGCTCAGTCGTGTCTGACTCTTAGTGACCTCATGGACTGCAGCCTACCAGGCTCCTTGGTCCATGGGATTCTCCAGGCAAGAGTACTGGAGTGGGGTGCCATTGCCTTCTCCGTGTAAAGTAATTATCTTCCAATTAAAATAAATATACTTATTAAAAAAAAAGAACTTGGATGATGGAATCAAATTCAGATCCTGGTTCCATAATTTATGACCTGAATGGCCTAATGTACTCATATGTAAATTAGGGAAAAATAATATTAACTACTTTATTGGGTTATATAATAGTGGTCAAGGTCACACATATGATAAAGTATAAGCTATTATGCTATATTGTGACGAAACAGGTTTCTTAGAACTTCTGATGTGGATTTTAGCTCTTGACATGTTAAATTTTTTTTTATTATTAATTTCTAGCAACTACTTTGTGCAGAGTGCTGCAATATGTTTTTATGATGGGAAAATCTGAAAGACATACCTGAAAGGCATGCTCTACCTTCAAAGAGTAATATCCTTTCCACCTATTTGCTTATTATTTTGTGCCAGAAAGGCAGATGTCTAATGGCCAAGGAGAATTGAGCAGCTTCAGCTTAGCTGATAATATTCTTTCTATAACTTTTCTTTTAGTCACATTCAATGAATAGAGAAGAATAACTCCCCCAAGGAGAGTAATTTTCTCCATAATCATAATGTCTGTAGAGTCCCTGAGAGTAATGGCACTGTGAAGATATTCCTCTGGATTTCCTCGTGTCCTAGATGAGGACAGCAGGTGCAAGAGATGGGAGGTTATCCCAGGGAGCAGCCTTTACCTCTTCTCCTTCACATCTCTTTTTCCACATTATTAATGCAATGCCTCCCTGCCCTCTTATTACTACCCAGGGGGCACTGGAACTGAATGCCATTAATAATATCTCAGTTATTCTTTCTACATTGATAACCACTCATCTGGGAAATGAGACAAGAATATACACAGAATGTGAAAAAATTTGAAACTAAGAGATGACCATTGTTCTTAACAAGCGTTATAAACATTACTTATTTTGTAATTTCTGCCATCATTTTTTTTAACCTACATTCTTTCCATTCTCACAGTTTTCCAAAGGAATAGCTTGTGTGCATCCTTGCCCTTATCTCCTTGGACATCAGTCTTTCATTAATGCAAAGCCTATCACACTGGGTATCAATTTGTTAATTAAAACTTCAAGGAGAGTCATTCAAAGGTTGAACAATGTCATTCAGGTATTCCTAGTCATGAGTATTATGAGTAACCTGTTAAACTTTGTTCAGCTTTAGGATAACGACTGTCAGAAAACTCTGATTTTTAATTTATGACAATGGAATGTTAAACGTGTGGAATAGACATGGTGCTCTGAGAGCTATTATAGGGTATGGTCCCTGACCAGCAAAGCTCCAGGGCATCCCTTATACATAAATCTATACACTGTGAACCGTGAGACCCCTCTCTCTCCTGGCCACAGACTGTTGACGTCTAGTCTAAACAGCAGCCAGTGAAGCTACTGACTTAACATGGCCTCCCATATTAGATGACTATGCTATGCTATGCTATGCTAAGTCACTTCAGTCTTGTCTGAGTCTGTGTGACCCCATAGACGGTAGCCTACCAGGCTCTGCTGTCCCTGGGATTCTCCAGGCAAGAACACTGGAGTGGGTTGCCATTTCCTTTCTCCAGTGCATGAAAGTGAAAAGTGAAAATGAAGTCGCTCAGTCGTGTCTGACTCTTAGCGACCCCATGGATTAGAGCCTACCAGGCTCCTCCATCCATGGATTTTCCAGGCAAGAGTACTGGAGTGGGGTGCCATTGCCTTCTCCGTATTAGATGATTACTAACAGATATAATCAGATTTTGTTGAAGTCCTTTGAATATGAGTAGATGTTTACTCATCAAATGATATCTTGTTGACTATCCACTGTGGATTTGCTCACCTTTTTATTTCTATATGAGATTTTCCCTGTTTTAGAATTTTCAGCCATTTTTGGAATTTTTTTTCCAGTCTCTTCTTTCTCCTCTCTTTCTGGGGGCTCCAGTAACACAAATATTCAATCTCTTATTATAGTTCTAAAGGTATCTGAGGTTTTTTTTTCATAGATTTTTCAGCCTATTATCTCTGTACTGTTTTAATTGGATAATTTCTACTGTTTCAAGTTTACTGATGGTTCCCTTTGTCCTCTGTTTTCTGCTGTTGAGCTCATTAAAAGTTTTATATTTAGGTTATTTTATTTTTAAGTTCTAATTTTTTCTTTTTTTGTCGTATTTTCTGCATTTTTTCTGAGACTTTCTATTTTTCCATTACTTTTAAGCATGTTCATAATTGCCCCCTGGGGCATTTTTCAATTGGCTGCTTTATAATCCATGTCACTTAATTTTAACATCTCATTAGAAAAGACCCTAATGCTGGGAAAGTTTGAAGGCAGGAGGAGAAGGGGATGACAGAGGATGAGATGGTTGGGTGGCATCACAACTCTATGGACATGAGTTTTAGTAAGCTCTGGGAATTTGTGATGAACAGGGAAGCCTAGCATGCTGCAGTCCATGCGGTCACAGAGAGTCGGACATGACTGAGTGATTAAACTGAACTGAACATTGGGAGGGTCACAGATGGCTTGTTGCTATCCCCATATCACCTTCACTGATACTGTAAAGGACCTCCTTATCATGTGTATGATACACGACTCAGCACTGAAAAGAACCAAGATATTTTCCAAGAAAAATGGCTGATTTCAGGATTGAGGCAGGAAAAGGCAGGAATGTCTCATTTTATCAAAAATAAGGAAGATACATGTCGGAGAGATACAGCAACCAGCTTGAATGGGCTCCCAATGATAAAGTCTTAAATACTTTAAATGTCAAAGTAAATAATGATAGCAATGAATTATAACCCATTAATTAAAGTCAGAATTACTTGATTTTATGCTGAAATAAATAAATAAGGAAAGCTCTTTCTTATAGTGGAATTTCAGCTAATATGTATGGAAGTTGAAACATCATCAATGTAAGCTAAAATTTGTAGGTTTAAGTTTGATCCAGAACAGGATATTTATATAGTATCAAAATAGCCCTCACAAATTGCTTTTTTTGACTACAAGGGAAAAAGTAACCTTACTGTGTAAGACACTACCTTAACTGGCAAAGCTAACATTCACTATTACTGATATTGAGATAAACTGACATCAAGTGACTTCTGTCATAATGCATTGCAAAGGCTCCTTTAGTGGCATTCCTATAAAAATGCATATCCTTAATCTAACTGTGTCAAAACATTAAACAAATCCAAAATGAGAGTTTATTTGACAAGATAACTGACATGTACTTTTTTTTAAAAAAATATGAAGTTAAAAAAAGAAAGACACTTATGGTATTATTAATTTTAAAAGAAAAGTAACTAAATGCACACAATACATTATTCTGAATTATTCCTGACAACTAAACATGATGAATTATCCTGAATTAGCTTCTGCACATAGAAAAAAGATTATAAAGGATACTATTATGAGAATTAATAAAATTTTGAGTATGGACTATGAATTATTAGGGATAAGAAAACTATAGCATGTGAGCCAGATTCATTCCAGGGTCTACTTTTCTATGACTTATGAGCTCAAAGTAGTTTTTACATTTTAAAGAGTTCTTAAAAATGAGCACATCCTACCTCCCACCCCAAAGTATGCAGGAGAGACGTGCTCTCAATGCCTAAAACAGTTATTATCTGAATCTTTATGTAAAACAGCGCGCTAATTCCTGAACTAGAGTACTAGTGAAAGTCTAGAAATGCTTTACTTAAGCTCCTAGTACAACAAGATACCTCCCTTGCCTTTTCATATACATGAACCAACAAACCCCCTTTGTCCTTCCAAAGCCACTTGAGTTAGGGTTCTAACACTTCTAACCTAAAGGCTCTGAATGATGCAAACAACCCACACAAAGGCAGAGTGCCCTTACTTCCCTCTGTTTTATTTGCTAATATTGGCCACATTTAAGCTGATGAAGTTCTTGAGAGGCCTTATCAGATCCTCTATCATGGCTGGCATAACTGTACAGGTATAGAATTTCCATTTAATCTGGTTTATGTGTCTCTGCAAGTGCCATTATACATTCTGCTGCTCTCAGAAGCAATATTGATGAAATGTGTCCAAAGTAATTAAAAATGGATTCATAATGGGAATGTCAATTCAATGAACATAACTAATAACACTGTGAGTTCATATAATTACTTTTTAAATGGTCTAAGATCTGACAGAAAAAAAAAAGAGACTTTGCTGTCATATTACACTATTTCATAAATTTATACCTCAGAAAATACATAAAACAATTCTTAAGGGAGGAAGGGAGTTGAAAGGAGAGAAAGAATGTCAAAATGATTTAGCAAACTAAGAACTTTCTTTAGCTTTACAGAGTTAGTTCAGAATCTTATATTCATTCTCCTTTCCATTCATCTCAGCAAACATGTTGAGCAAGTAATGTGTGCTGGGTACTGAGGCCACACTAGTTAATATGATGTAGTCCTTACAATTGAGGTGATTAAAAGGTGTTAGGGAAGGGAAATAAATATTATTGTATAATTGCAATCCCATTTAATAAGGGAAATGAAAGTTACACATATCAAACTATTGCTTAGTCAATCAGAAAAGAGACTTGTCTAAAGAACAGAAGTTTCACCTGGGTCTCGAAGGTGAAGAGGTTGCTAGGATAATCTTGATAATGAAGAAAGCTTGTGCCTCTGGGAGAAAAATTAATAAAAGTTTTTATAGTCATTTGACTATCTGAGACTCTACACATAGACTTCACCAGGTGGCCAACCCCGAAATCAGATTGATTATATTCTTTGCAGCCAAAGATGGAAAAGCTCTACACAATCAGCAAAAACAAGATGGGGAGTTGACTGTGGCTCAAATCATGAACTCCTTTTTGCCAAATTCAGACTTAAATTGAAGAAAGTAGGGAAAACCAGTAGATCATTCAGCATGACCTAAATCAAATCCCTTATGATTATACAGTGGGAGTGATAAATGGATTTAAGGGACTAGATTTGATAAAGTGCCTAGTGAACTATGGACAGAGGTTCAAGATATTGTATAGGAGACATGAATCAAGACCATTCCCAGGAAAAAGAATGGCAAAAAAGCAAAATGGCTCTCTGAGGAGGCCTTACAAATAGCTGTGAAAAGAAGAGAAGTGAAAAGCAAAGGAGAAAAGGAAAGATATAAGCATCTGAATGCAGAGTTCCAAAGAATAGCAAGAAGAGATAAGAAAGCCTTCCTCAGTGATCAGTGCAAAGAAATAGAGGAAAACAACAGAATGGGAGAGACTAGAGATCTCTTCAAGAAAATGAGAGATACCAAGGGAATATGTCATGCAAAGATGGGCTCAATAAAGGACAGAAATGGTATGGACCTAACAGAAGCAGAAGATATTAAGAGGTGGCAAGAATACACAGAAGAACTTACAAAAAAGATCTTCATGATGCAGAAAATCACGATGGTGTGATCACTCACTTAGAGCCAGACATCCTGGAGGTGAACTCAAGTGGGCCTTAGGAAACATCACTATGAACAAAGTCAGTGGAGGTGATGGAACTCCAGTTGGGCTATTCCAAATCTTAAAAGATGATGCTGTAAAGTTCTACATTACATAGGCCAGCAAATTTGGAAAACTCAGCAGTGGCTCCAGGACTGGAAAAGGTCAGTTTTCATTCCAATCCCAAAGAAAGGCAATACCAAAGAATGCTCAAACTACAACACAATTGCACTCATCGCACACGCTAATAAAGTAACACTCAAAATTATCCAAGCCAGCCTTCAGCAGTAAGTGAAACATGAACTTCAGATGTTCGAGCTGGTTTTAGAAAAGGCAGAGGAACCAGAGATCAAATTGCCAACATCTGCTGGATCATCAAAAAAGCAAGAGAATTCCAGAAAAACATGTATTTCTGATTTATTGAGTATGTCAAAGACTTTGACTGTGTGGATCACAATAAACTGTGGAAAGGTCTTAAAGAGATGGGAATACCATACCACCTGAACTGCCTCTTGAAAAATCTGTATACAGGTCAGGAAGCTACAGTTAGAACTGGACATGGAACAACAGACTGGTTCCAAATAGGAAAAGGAGTACGTCAAGGATGTATATTCTCACCCTGCTTATTTAACTTATATGCAGAGTACATCATGAGAAATGCTGGACTGGAAGAAACACAAGCTGGAATCAAGATTGCCAAGAGAAATATCAATAACCTCAGATATGCAGATGACACCACCCTTATGGCAGAAAGTGAAGAGGAACTAAAAAGCCTCTTGACGAAAGTGAAAGTGGAGAGTGAAAAAGTTGGCTTAAAGCTCAACATTCAGAAAACGAAGATCATGGCATCTGGTCCCATCACTTCATGGGAAACAGATGGGGAAACAGTGTCAGACTTTATTTTTTGGGGCTTCAAAATCACTGCAGATGGTGACTGCAGCCATGAAATTAAAAGACACTTACTCCTTGGAAGGAAAGTTATGACCAACCTAGATAGCAAATTCAAAAGCAGAGACATTACTTTGCCAACAAAGGTCCATCTAGTCAAGGCTATGGTTTTTCCTGTGGTCATGTATGGATGTGAGAGTTGGACTGTGAAGAAGGCTGAGCACCGTAGAATTGATGCTTTTGAACTGTGGTGTTGGAGAAGACCCTTGAGAGTCCCTTGGACTGCAAGGAGATCCAACCAGTCCATTCTGAAGGAGATCAGCCCTGGGATTTCTTTGGAAGGACTGATGCTAAAGTTGAAACTCCAGTACTTTGGCCACCTCATGCAAAGAGTTGACTCATTGGAAAAGACTGATTTTGGGAGGGATTGTGGGAAGGAGGAGAAGGGGACAACAGAGGATGAGATGGCTGGATGGCATCACTGACTCGATGGCCGTGAGTCTTAGTGAACTCCGGGAGTTGGTGATGGACAGGGGGGCCTGGCGTGCTGTGATTCATGGGGTTGCAAAGAGTCGGACACTACTGAGTGACTGAACTGAACTGAACACTGTATATTGTCACCCTGCTTATTTAACTTATATACAGAGTACATCATGAGAAATGCTGAGTTGAATGAAGCACAAGCTGGAATCAAGATTGCTGGGAGAAATATTAGTAACCTCATGTATGAAGATAATACCACTATTGTGGCAGAGAGTGAAGAACTAAAGAGCCTCTTGATGAAAGTGAAAGAAGAGATGAAAAAGTTGGCTTAAAGCTCAACATTCAGAAAACTAAGATCATGGCATCTAGTCCCATCACTTCATGGCAAATAGATGGGGAAACAGTGGCTGACTTTATTTTGGGGGGCTCCAAAATCACTGCAGATGGTGACTGCAGTCATGACATTAAAAGATGCTTGCTCCTTGGAAGAAAAGCTATGACCAACTTTGACAGCATATTAAAAAGCAGAGACATTACTTTGTCAACACAGGTCCATCTCGTCAAGGCTATGGTTTTTCCAGTAGTCATTTATGGATGTGAGAATTGGGCTATAAAGAAAGCTGAGGGTGGAAGAATTGATGCTTTTGAACTGTGGTGTTGGAAAAGACACTTGAGAGCCCCTTGGACTGCAAGGAGATCCAACCAGGCCATCCTAAAGGAGATCAGTCCTGAGTGTTCATTGGAAAGACTGATGTTGAAGCTGAAATTCCAATATTTCGGCCACCTGATGCAAAGAGCTGACTACTTTGAAAAGACCCTGATGCTGGGAAAGATTGAAGGCAGGAGGAGAAGGGGATGACAGAGGATTAGATGGTTGGATGACATCACTGACTCAATGGACATGAGTTTGGGGAACTCCAAGAGTTGGTGATGGCCTGGGGTGGTACAGTCCATGGGGTTGCAAAGAGTCAGACATGACTGAGCGACTGAACTGAACTACCCAGGAAGTTGTACATTCATGATGAAATACTGAAAAAAAGTAAAGGAAAAATGTTGAACTTCTAAATGTTTTGGGAGAAAACCTTGGGTTTAAGAGGAGCCACCTTGGACAGATAAATGCAGAATGAAAGTTAAAGTATTAGTCTCTCAGTCGTGTCTGACTCTTTGCAACCCCATGGACTGTAGCCACCCTGGCTCTTCTGTCCACGTGATTCTCGAGGCAAGAGTATTGGAGTGGCTTGCCATCCATACTATCCAGTATACATGATAAAAAAAAAAAAAAAAAAAAAAACTAGAAAATGGAAAGGGAAAAGAAGAGGATTAGGAAGAGAAGGAAAGGGATAGAAGAAGAAAGAAAGGAACCAACTGAATGTGGGTTCCCAAAAGTGATAGGTCATTCTGTTTCAGGATACTGCCAAATGCAGGCCTTATAGGACTAACCAAGAGTAACCTCTGTGTCTCCCTTGACTTTGCATCTGAGATATGATTTGAGTCTCCCAGGCTTAACAGACACATCAAACCTTTCTAGAGCTGATGATTTACATAAGAGAATGTGTGGAATCCTAGAGGAAGCCGTAAACGTGCTACAAGTCAGGAGCCTGGTCCTTCTTTGCTGCTTATCATTCCCACTGTGTGAACAACAGAACTCCTGTTTCATTTGGAGCATCATCTCTTCCATGTGACTTGGGTGAGCCAGCTTGATTCACTTCTAGCTAGATGTTCTGTGTGACCAAGATCTGCATGATCGTAACTTTGACTCCTGGGATTTAGTGATTTTTTTAAACATGTGACCCAATTCTAATTTGAACTTCTGGAAGAGATCCCCTTTTATTCACTTAACTGATAATTATAAAAATATAAGCCTGAATCTTCCTGGGGTCAGTAGTAGCAATGAACCACCACCAAAAGAAAAAAAAAAAAAAAAAAAGGTCACAAAAAGGATGATGGAACCACAGCATGAAGTGAAGTAAAATCAAATCCTGATGTCAACATGTGTGCATCTGAATCTGCTAGTGATGGATTGCCTCAGTTATTGTTTTTTTCTGGAAATGTCTTTGTTCAAACCTTGGTTTTGAAGGATGTTTTACCAGGCACAGAGTTCCAAGTTAGTGGTTTTGTTGTTGTTGTTGTTCATTTATTTTCCTTTAACAAATAAAAAAAAGGCCATCCTGTTATCTTATTGTTCCCATTATTTCTGTTAAACAACAAGTGGTTAGTTTTATTGTTGATGCTTTGAAGCTAATGCTTTTTTTTCTTCTCTTCATTTAAAATTTCCTTTTTGCTTTGTTTTCTACAATTGGACTCTAATGTGCTTAGGTATGGCTTTGCCTAGTTTGCTGAGCTTATTAAGGCTGTGGGTTGATTTTTTAAAATCAGTTTACAAAATTTTCAGCCATTGACTTCAAGTATTTCTTGTATCTCATTCTCTTTTCTCTCTGAGATTCCAGTTACATATATGTTAGACCTTTTCCATATATGTCTTAAGCTTTTATGTATGTATACATTCATAAATATATCTCTATATATAGATATATAAAAGATGAACTTTAGGCTTATTTTATTGTCTTTTTTGTTTTAGTCACTTTTCTTGAAATGCTTGGTAATTTTTGGTTAAATATTTGTAGGGAAATAGTCCCTATGACGGAGAAGGCCATGGCACCCCACTCCAGTACTTTTGCCTAGAAAATCCCATGGAAGGAGGAGCCTGGTGGGCTGCAGTCTATGGGGTCGCTAGAGTCGGACACGACTGAGCAACTTCACTTTCACTTTTCACTTTCATGCATTGGAGAAGGAAATGGCAACCCACTCCAGTGTTCTTGCCTGGAGAATCCCAGCGACGGGGAAGCCTGGTGGGCTACCATCTATGGGGTCGCACAGAGTCGGATAAGACTGAAGCAACTTAGCAGCAGCAGCAGCAGTCCCTATGAATATTAAATATTCAAAAATTTCCTATGAATATTAAATATTTGAGGGAAATTATAGAGGTTTGGCATAGTCAATAAAGCAGAAATAGATGTTTTTCTGGAACTCTCTTGCTTTTTCGATGATCCAGCGGATGTTGGCAATTAGATCTCTGGTTCCTCTGCCTTTTCTAAATCCAGCTTGAACATCAGGAAGTTCAATGACTATGACTATTGTCTATGACAAAATGACTATTTTGACTATGCCAAAGCCTTTGACTGTGTAGATCACAATAAACTGTGATCTCTGTTTCCTCTGCCTTTTCTAAATCCAGCTTGAACATCAGGAAGTTCAATGACTATGACTATTTGTCTATGACAAAATGACTATTTTGACTATGCCAAAGCCTTTGACTGTGTAGATCACAATAAACTGTGGAAAATTCTGAGAGAGATGGGAATACCAGACCACCTGATCTGCCTCTTGAGAAATCTGTATGCAGGTCAGGAAGCAACAGTTAGAACTGGACATGGAACAACAGACTGGTTTGAAATAGGAAATGGAGTACGTCAAGGCTGTATATTGTCACCATGTTTATTTAACTTATATGCAGAGTACATCATGAGAAATGCTGGACTGGAAGAAACACAAGTTGGAATCAAGATTGCTGGGAGAAATATCAATAACCTCAGATATGCAGATGACACCACCCTTATGGCAGAAAGTGAAGAGGAACTCAAAAGCCTCTTGATGAAAGTGAAAGTGGAGAGTGAAAAGGTTGGCTTAAAGCTCAACATTCAGAAAACGAAGATCATGGCATCTGGTCCCATCACTACATGGGAAATAGATGGAGAAACAGTGGAAACAGTGTCAGACTTTATTTTTCTGGGCTCCAAAATCACTGCAGATGGTGACTGCAGCCATGAAATTAAAAGACACTTACTCCTTGGAAGGAAAGTTATGACCAACCTAGATAGCATATTCAGAAGCAGAGACATCACTTTGCCAACAAAGGTTCGCCTAGTCAAGGCTATGGTCTTTCCTGTGGTCATGTATGGATGTGAGAGCTGGACTGTGAAGAAGGCTGAGCGCTGAAGAATTGATGCTTTTGAACTGTGGTGTTGGAGAAGACTCTTGAGAGTCCCTTGGACTGCAAGGAGATCCAACCAGTCCATTCTGAAGGAGATCAGCCCTGGGATTTCTTTGGAAGGAATGATGCTAAAGCTGAAACTCCAGTATTTTGGCCACCTCATGCGAAGAGTTGACTCATTGGAGAAGACTCTGATGCTGGGAGGGATTGGGGGCAGGAGGAGAAGGGGATGACAGAGGATGAGATGGCTAGATGGCATCACTGACTCGATGAATGTGAGTCTGAGTGACCTCCAAAAGCTGGTGATGGATAGGGAGGCCTGGAGTGCTTCAGTTCATGGGGTCGCAAAGAGTCGGACACGACTAGGTGACTGATCTGATCTGATCTGATAGAGGTTTGAGATAATATTATACTCCTAAATAAATTTATTTACCCTCTTCATTGGCAATTGGCCACATTAAAGACATATACATTCAATACAATCAGGGAGAGGCTTTCTTTCTTTATTTACTTTTTAAATTAAATTTTACTTTGCGTAACTTTACAATATTGTATTGCTTTTGCCATACATCAAGATGGATCCGCCACAAGTATACATGTGTTCCCCATCCTGAACCCTCCTCCCTCCTCCCTCTCCATACCATCTCTCTGGGTCGTCCCAGTGCACCAGTCCCAGGCATCTGTTATCAGTCATTGTACCTGGACTGGCGACTCGTTTCAGATATGATATTATACATATTTCAATGCTATTCTCCCAAATCATCCCACCCTCTCCCATTCCCAGAGTCCAAAAGTCTGTTCTATACATCCGTGTCTCTTTTGCTGTCTCGTAAACAGGGTTATTGTTACCATCTTTCTAAATTCCATATATATGCGTTAGTATACTGTATTTGTGTTTTTCTTTCTGGCTTACTTCACTCTGTATAATAGGCTCCAATTTCATCCACCTCATTAGAACTGATTCAAATGCATTCGTTTTAATGACTGAGTAATACTCCATGGTGTATATGTACCACTGCTTTCTTATCCATTCATCTGTGGATGGACATCTAGGTTGCTTCCAAGTCCTGGCTATTGTAAACAGTGCTGCTATGAACATTGGGGTACACGTGTCTCTTTCAATTCTGGTTTTCTCAGTGTGTATGCCCAGCAGTGGGATTGCTGGATCATAAGGCAGTTCTATTCCCAGTTTTTTGAGGAATCTCCATACTGTTCTCCAAAGTGGCTGTACTAGTTTGCATTCCCACCAACAGTGTAAGAGGGTTCCCTTTTCTCCACACCCTCTCCAGCATTTATTGCTTGTGGACTTTTGGATCGCAGCCATTCTGACTGGCGTGAAATGGTACCTGATAGTGGTTTTGATTTGCATTTCTCTGATAAGGAGTGATGTTGAGCATCTTTTCATGTGTTTGTTAGCCATCTGTATGTCTTCTTTGGAGAAATGTCTATTTAGTTCTTTGGCCCATTTTTTGATTGGGTCATTTATTTTTCTGGAATTGAGCTGTAGGAGTTGCCTGTATATTTTTGAGATTAGTTGTTTGTCTGTTGCTTCATTTGTTATTATTTTCTTCCATTCTGAAGGCTGTCTTTTCACCTTGCTTATAATTTGCTTTGTTGTGCAGAAGCTTTTAAGTTCATTTAGGTCCCATTTGTTTATTTTTGCTTTTATTTCCAATATTCTGGGAGGTGGGTCATAGAGGATCCTGCTGTGATGTATGTCAGAGAGTGTTTTGCCTCTGTTTTCCTCTAGGAGTTTTATGGTTTCTGGTCTTACATTTAGATCTTTAATCCATTTTGAGTTTATTTTTGTGTATGGTGTTAGAAAGTGTTCTAGTTTCATTCTTTTACAAGTGTTTGACCAGTTTTCCCAGCACCACTCGTTAAAGAGATTGTCTTTTCTCCATTGTATATTCTTGCCTCCTTTGTCAAAGATAAGGTGTCCATATGTGTGTGGATTTATCTCTGGGCTTTCTATTTTGTTCCATTGATCTATATTTCTGTCTTTGTGCCAGTACCATACTCTCTTGATGACTGTGGCTTTGTAGTAGAGCCTGAAGTCAGGCAGGTTGATTCCTCCAGTTCCATTCTTCTTTCTCAAGATAGCTTTGGCTATTCGAGGTTTTTTTGTATTTCCATACAAATTGAGAAATTATTTGTTCTAGCTCTGTGAAGAATAGCGTTGGTAGCTTGATGGGGATTACATTGAATCTATAAATTGCTTTGGGTAGTATACTCATTTTCACTATATTGATTCTACCAATCCATGAACATGGTATATTTCTCCATCTATTAGTGTCCTCTTTGATTTCTTTCACCAGTGTTTTATAGTTTTATATATATAGGTCTTTAGATTCTTTAGGAAGATATATTCCTAAGTATTTTATTCTTTTCATTGCAATGGTGAATGGTATTGTTTCCTTAATTTCTCTTTCTATTTTCTCACTATTAGTGTACAGGAATGCAAGGGATTTCTGTGTGTTGATTTTATATCCTAAAACTTTACTATATTCATTGTTTAGTTCTAGTAATTTTCTGGTGGGATCTTTAGGGTTTTCTACGTAGAGGATCATGTCATCTGCAAACAGTGAGAGTTTTACTTCTTCTTTTCCAATTTGGATTCCTTTTATTTCTTTTTCTGCTCTGATTGCTCTGGCCAAAACTTCCAAAACTATGTTGAATAGTAATGGTGAAAGTGGGCATCCTTGTCTTGTTCCTGACTTTAGAGGAAATGCTTTCAATCTTTCACCATTGAGGATAATGTTTGCTGTGGGTTTGTCATATATAGCTTTTATTATGTTGAGGTATGTTCCTTCTATTCCTGCTTTCTGGAGAGTTTTTATCATAAATGGATGTTGAACTTTGTCAAAGGCTTTCTCTGCATATCTTGAGATAATCATATGGTTTTTATTTTTCAATTTGTTAATGTGGTGTATTACGTTGATTGATTTGCAGATATTGAAGAATTCTTGCATTCCTGGGATAAAGCCCACTTGGTCATGGTGTATGATCTTTTTAATGTGTTGTTGGATTCTGATTGCTAGAATTTTGTTAAGGATTTTTGCATCTATGTTCATCAGTGATAGTGGCCTGTAGTTTTCTTTTTTTGTGGGATCTTTGTCAGGTTTTGGTATTAGGGTGATGGTGGCCTCATAGAATGAGTTTGGAAGTTTGCCTTCCTCTGCAATTTTCTGGAAGAGTTTGTGTAGGATAGGTGTTAGCTCTACTCTAAATTTTTGGTAGAATTCAGCTGTGAAGCCGTCTGGACCTGGGCTTTTGTTTGCTGGAAGATTTCTGATTACAGTTTCAATTTCCGTGCTTGTGATCGGTCTGTTAAGATTTTCTATTTCTTCCTGATCCAGTTTTGGAAAGTTGTACTTTTCTAAGAATTTGTCCATTTCTTCCACGTTGTCCATTTTATTGCCATATAATTGCTGATAGTAGTTTCTTATGATCCCTAGTATTTCTGTGTTGTCTGTTGTGATCTCTCCATTTTCATTTCTAATTTTATTGATTTGATTTTTCTCCCTTTGTTTCTTGATGAGTCTGGCTAATGGTTTATCAATTTTATTTACCCTTTCAAAGAACCAGCTTTTGGCTTTGTTGATTTTTGCTATGGTCTATTTTGTTTCTTTTGCATTTATTTCCGCCCTAATTTTTAAGATTTCTTTCCTTCTACTAACCTTGGGGTGCTTCATTTCTTCCTTTTCTAGTTGCTTTAGGTGTAGAGTTAGGTTATTTATTTGGCTTTTTTCTTGTTTCTTGAGGTATGCCTGTATTGCTGTGAACTTTCCCCAGACAAGCAAAAGCTGAGAGAATTCAGCACCACCAAACCAGCTCTCCAACAAATACTAAAGGACATTCACTAGACAGGAAACACAAAAAGGTATATAAATTCGAACCCAAAACAATAAAGTAAATGGCAACGCGATCATACTTATCAATAATTACCTTAAATGTAAATGGGTTGAATGTCTCAACCAAAAGATAGAGACTGGCCGAATGGATATAAAAACAAAACCCCTACATATGTTGTGTACAAGAGACCCACCTCAATACAGGGGACACACACAGACTGAAAGTGAAGGGCTGGAAAAAGATTTTCCATGCAAATAGGGACCAAAAGAAAGCAGGAGTAGCAATACTCATATCAGATAAAATAGACTTTAAAACAAAGGCTGTGAAAAGAGACAAAGAAGGTCACTACATAATGATCAAAGGATCAATCCAAGAAGAAGATATAACAATTATAAATATATATGCACCCAACATAGGACCACCGCAATGTGTAAGACAAATACTAACAAGTATGAAAGGAGAAATCAACAATAACACAATAATAGTGGGAGACTTTAATACCCCACTCACACCAATGGATAGATCAACTAAACAGAAAACACAAACTTTAAACGATACAATAGACCAGTTTGACCTAACTGATATCTATAGGACATTTCATCCCAAAACAATGAATTTCACCTTTTTCTCAAGCGCACATGGAACCTTCTCCAGGATAGACCACATCCTGGGCCATAAATCTAGCCTTGGTAAGTTCAGAAAAATTGAAATCATTCCAAGCATCTTTTCTGACCACAATGCAGTAAGATTAGATCTCAATAACAGGAGGAAAACTATTAAAAATTCCAACATATGGAGGCTGAACAACACGCTGCTGAATAACCAAAAAATCACAGAAGAAATCAAAAAAGAAATAAAAATTTGCATAGAAACGAATGAAAATGAAAACACAACAACCCAAAACCTGTGGGACACTGTAAAAGAAGTCCTAAGAGGCTTTCTTTAAAGATGAGTGTAAAGATAAGTTTTCCTAAGGATTTTCCTTGTGGTCCAGTGGTTAACAATCTGCCTTCCAATGCAGGTAACTCAGGTTTGTTGCCTGGTTGGAGAACGGAGATGTCACATGCCGCAGGATAACTAAGCCCACATGCTGCAACTAAGACCTGATGCAGCAAAATACAAAAATGAATAAATATTTTAAAAAGATTTGTTCTTTAATAAAAAAGATAATATTCCTGAGGTGTAGGTCTCCAGAATTTCCAGCTGAAAGGCAGGAGTTCTTGTCATGGTCCCTCCTCCTTGGAATCCTCATCTCCAATTTTATTTACTCAGAGCTACTGTCCTGTGCTAAACATACAGAATTCTTGTTCCTAAAAAGCACACATTTCTTGGTCCTCAGTGGTTGCCTTCTTTAGCAGCAATGTGCCCTTTCCAGCTTACTGCCGACCCCACCAGTCCCTACTGTTTTCCACATAACTACTTCATTCATTTTCATCAGCTGTATGAACTCTGTAGTCATTTGGTTTCTATCTCCTGAAATCAAGTAGGAGCATAGGATATTCTCCGTTCTTCAGACTTAATAGAGGAAAGAAGCTTTAGTGGCAACAAAGTGGTTTTGTGTTAGATGTAAAGACACAGCTTACAAACTAGCAAATGTCTCAAAGGGAAAATACTGAGTTTTAGGCTTATGTAGCTTCCCCAATGGCTCCACATGTAAAGAATCTGCCTGAAATACTGGAGACACAAGATACATGAGTTCTGTCTCTGGGTCAGGAAGATCCTCTAGAGAAGGAAATGGCAACCCATTCCAGTATTCTTGCCTAGAGAATCCTATGGACAGAGGAGTCTGTTGGGCTACAGTGCTGTGAACAGTCAGACATGACTAAGTGACTAACACTTTTAGGCTTATGTATCTACCCTCTCTCCTCTGAAAAATTTATTTCCTCTTATACTTATACTTATTCTTATACTAATAGCCTTGACATCCTCGAACTTCAGTTCTTGTTTTCCTTTTCCTGAAAACTGCCAACATTCTGATGACTTGTCTATCTCTCTGTAGTTGCTGCCTCTATTTTGACTACTCAGACTCTCATTTTCTGTAAAAATATGTTAAAAATTCTCCCAAGCAGAAAAGTGGTGTTAGGACTTACACCTCAGTGAGCTTCCTTTTTCTGAAATATTGCTCTCACAAATCCTGGCTGCAGTGGCAATTTTTTTTCTTTTTTTTACTGTGCCTTCAAACAAATTGTTGTGGTTTTGCATGCATTTGTGTGCATATATGTGTGTGCACATTTGTTTGGATTTTTAGTTGCTATTAATAAGATTTTAGTTGCTGCTCCTTAATAGTTTGAAGCCTAAGAATTCTTACCTGCACATTATTGTAGATAGAAGTACGTCTCACATGAAAATTCAGACTTTTTTCACTTGAAAAGCAACAAAATATAGCAACACCGAATTATTCTCCTTTCAACTCAGCATGCATTTTGTGGAACACACAGTCCTAACCACTCTATATTGTCTTTCACCCTTCTACCTGAACTCGTTTCTATCACCTGTACATGCCTCTGTAATCATTTGATTTCTGCATCTCTTGAAGTGTTTTGAAAGAACAGTATGTTCTCTGTTCTTCAAAGCCACAGTAGAGCAAAGAAGCTTCAGTGGCAATAAAAGGGATTTTTGGTAGACATAAAGCATTTCTCCCTTATAGACATTCTCCAAGAAAGGTAAAGCATGTCTAGAGTACAATGCAGGTAGACTAGGGCTTCCCAGGTAGCACTAGTGGTAAAGAACCAGCCTACCAATGCAGGAGACACAAGAGACAGGTTTGGCTGCTATGTGGGAAGATCTGCTGGAGAAGAGCATGGCAACCCACTCTGTTATTCTTCCCTGGAGAATCCCATGGACAGAGATGCCTGGTGTGCTACAGTCCATAGGGTCATGAAGAATCGGACACTGAAGCAACTAAGCATGCACGCCCAGATGGACTAGATGCCCCATCCATGTAGTATAAATGAGACTGTTGGAGATCTGGAATTACTGAAAACTGGCTAACTGGGTACACTTGATAAGTATGGCTTCATTAACTTCTGACACAGAAATCAAAGAGCATAAATAAAATGATAATTCAGGAATTTTCTGTGCAAGTGCATCATTCTTTCACTTTTTATTCACCCATGATTTATTGTATAGCTACTATATGTTAGCATGGTTTCTAGGTACTCAGCATTTAGGATGAGCTTAAGTTTTAGCAACATAATAAAGACAGTAAGTGCATAACTAAACAGGTAAGGTAATTTCTGAAAGTCTTAAGTACTTGTGGTAGGCAGAATAGTGGCCTCCAATAATATCGATCTCCTAAGGCCTAGGATCGGTGAATATATTACTGTTGTAACAAAGTGGACTTTGCTTATGTCATTAAGGCTAAGGACCTTAACATGGAGAAATTATCCTGCATTAATTATCCTTATTAATTTCCAAATATAATAATATGAGTTCTATAAAAGTTGGGGATCTTTCCTGGGTACAGTCAAAGGGAGGTGTGAGCACAGAAGGATCAGAGACCTGGAATGTTGCTAGCTTTGAAGATGAAGGGAAGGGGCCAGGAACCAAGGATTGTGAATGGCATCTGAGAACTGAAAGAAAATGGAATCTCCCCTAAAGCCTTCAGAAAGAAATGCAACCTAGCTTGAATACTGATCTTAACCCAGAAAGGCATGTATTGGACTTCTGACCTACAGAATTACAAAATAATCCTTTTGTGATGCCTTAAGCCACTTGGTCTGTGGTATTTCTGCAGCAGTAGAATGCTAACACAATACTATAAAGAAAGTCTGTGGAGTCTGTGAAATACAAAGTATACAAAGTAGTGAGGTGGCTGCACTAGCTGAGGTGATGACAAAAAACGTTCTGAAGAGGAAACAAGATGGTCAGTCACAGGACAACATGGGGAAAATGTGTCATCTGAGGACTGGAAAGAATACCAGTGTAACTGGAGATTAATAAGAGAGTGAGATGTGTGCATTTAGGGAGGTGGGGGGGTGGGGCGTGCAGAGGACAGACTAGGAGGCGAGGTGGGAGAAGCAAGCAGGTGACAGACACGTGGAACATTGTGGGTCCTGGTAAAGTATGTGCATTGTATTCTCATTTTGTTTGGAGGGATTTTATCATGAGACTGCTATAATGTTGTTTGCATTCTTGGTCCCATCCCCAGATTTATTAGGTTTATGAAGGCATTTGAGGGTCTACATGTGTTTACACACCCCTACTGATTCTTACGCAGGTGGTCTTTTGATTGTACTCTGACAAACACTGCTTCAATTTCTTTTTTAATTCTTTTAATTGGGTAGTTGCTTTACCCAATTAGTTTCTGCTGCACAGTGAAGTGAATCAGCTCTATGTGCACATATATCTCCTCTCTTCAGGATTTCCTTCCCATTTAGGTCACCACAGAACACTGAGTAGAGTTTCCTGTGCTATACAGTAGATTCTCATTAGTTACCTATTTTATCCACTTGTTTAGTTGCTGTCTTGTCTGTTCTTTGCATCCCCATGGACTGTAGCCCACTAGGCTCCTCTGTCCATGGGATTTCCCAGGCAAGAATACTGCAGTGGATTGCCATTTCTTTCTCCAGGGCATCGTCCTGAGCCAGAGATCAAACCTGTGTCTCCTTCATTGGCTTGCGGATTCTTTACTGCTGAGCCACCAGGAAACCCTGTTTATATACAGTAGTATATATATGTCAATTCCAATCTCCCAACTCATCCCACCCACCCTTTCCCTGCTTGGTGTCCATACACTTGTTCTCTATGTTTGTGTCTCTATTTTGCTTTGTAAATAGGTTAATCTGTACCATTTTTCTAGATGCCACATACATGTGTTAATATATGATATTTTTCTCTTTCTCACTTAACTTCACTCTGTATAACAGTCTCTAGCTTTAATTTCTATATCTCTTTTGGAGTTTTTCTCTGCTCTCTGTATTTGCTCCCTCCCCACTTTCTTGTGGACACTTTCCCAAAATATAATATCAAGACTACAGAACATTTATTAGGTTCCTTCTATGTTCCTCAGGGAGCCTAGCCTAATTCAGAGCCTGCAAAAGGTATCTTGGTATAAACTTATTTAATTGAATCAAATGATATTTATTTAATATTGCAATTCTGGTCATCATTTTTAGGTTGAAAAAATATATATGAAAAAGAAAGTGAAAGTGTTAGTTCCTCAATGTCCTACCCTATGGACTGTAGCCCACCAGGCTCCTCTGTCCTTGGAATTCTCCAGGCAAGAATACTGGAGTAGGTAGCCAAACCCTTCTCAGGGATCTTCCTGACTCAGGGATTGAACCCAGGTCTCCTGCATTGCAGGTGGATTCTTTACCATCTGAGCCTTGTATACATATACATATAGATGTATATGTATATGTGTGCACTTTTAATGACGTTTAAACCATGAAAATTATATTTCTCTTGGTCTTACCTCACCCCTTAGGAATATGATACTTTTTAAGAGAAAAGTGTTCCTAATGAAGTAATTAGGCTTTTATCTATGTTTGAGGAAATACTGTATTGTCTTTCTTGTTGCAGTGCAAGAAATGTAAAAGTGGAGAGGCTGGACTAGGAAAGGGTGTGTCTTTAAAACAGCTCAAATGTATAAATTAGATTTAGGAAAATAGGCCATGACTGGGGACGAAGGATACTTTTACAAACTGCCACAGTATTAGACCTTTGCTTCCTATGTAAGTAGCCATCACACTTGATTTGACCTTCCTGATTCTTTGAAGATAACCCTACAAAGCTCTCAGTAATGCTCATTTGCCCAAGCCACTCTTCATAAGTATCCAAAGCAAGTGGGTGGCATAGAGAGGAGTCTCTCATTTTAAAGAGGTAGCCAACTTTGTCTTAATTCATGCCTTCTTGTACTATTGAAAGTCAGCAGTATTTCTTTTTAAACTTTTGTTTATTCACTTTTGGCTGTTCTGGGTCTTCATTGCTGTGTGGGCTTTTCTCTAGTTGCAGAGAGCAGGGCTGTTCTCTAGTTGTGGTACTTGCCATTCTCATTGCAGTGACTTCCCTTGTTGCAGAGCACTGGCTTCAGTGCATGCAGGCTTCAGTAGTTGCAGGTCTGGGACCCTAGAGCACAGGCATAATAGTTGTGGCACACGGGCTCAGCTGCTCTGTAGCACATGGGATCTTTCAGGATCAGGGATCAAACCCATGCCTCCTGCCTTGGCAGGTGGATTATCCACCACTGAGCCACCAGGGAAGCCCAGCAGTATTTTTTAAATTGTTAATTTTTCTTGCCTTATAACTGTGTATGTTTCTGGAGACTGATGATTGCCAGGTAGGCTTCCTTTTTAAGGCATTTCTGTTTCAGGTGTTTCAAAATTACCTTTGATCTTACTCAGAACTCAGCAGCTACATGTGGAATTATTTACTGGCTTCTCATCCAACCTTTTCTTTCATCTCTGAGTTGGCTTCAGGATTATGCTTGCATTTTTTTCAGAGGAATTATTTTTAAGTGACAGCATTGAATAGAAGTGAGTGAATACTCTTATGTAATGGTCCTGAGGATGTGCCTACAAAGAGGAGAGCTGAGGCAACTACTTAGGTCATCCAGGCTCCTAAACACTTTCTATTTTGAATTGGCATGACCCTAAATGTTTTATGTTCTCCTCTGTCCCTGGTGACATACACTGTTTGAAACCAATCAGTATGTCTTTTCACAAACCTATCCAGGAACTTCTTCTCAAATACATGAAGGGCATCGGGATAGAACAAAAACCAATACCATGCCAGACCAAAAGTCCAGTTATCCATAGTTTCTGCTTCCAGATTTCTAATTCATATTCTTTACCACAAGGATCTCTAAAAACTATAGATCTGATCTTGAAATGTCTCAGTTCAAAGTCCTCAATGTTTTCAACTGCTTGTGTTTGGAAGAAAATATAAATTGTTACCTCTTGGTAGGAAATTATAGGGTGACTATAAAATTCATTGTCCAAAATGGGACATCTTGAGAGTAAAGGGAGTGCTATGAATAATTATATTTGTGCAACAGGCACAAACTCAGACTATTCTGAACATGAGCAGATGGTTACCCTCACTAAAAGCTGTCTGCAAACTCACCCTTCATCCCCCTCAGTCACTCTGCTCCAATCACACTGGTCTCTTTCATGTCCTTAAATGTGCTAAGCTTCCCCCGTTATGGCCCTTAGTTATGCTATCCACTTTATCTAAAACACCTTTCACCTAACTCCTTGCATCACTGGCTCCTCGTCCATTAGGTCTCAGGTTAAACACCATCACCTGTCTCTGATCACCCTCTTTTGTGATAAACCTCACACCTCTATGCTCTATTCCAGGATTCTGTATTTTTCTTTCAACACTGATTATAGTCATAAATCCTGTTTTTCTGTACCTCTTCCAACTTCTCAGTCAATAAGCTCTCTGTCCTAGTCAGTCTATACAGAGTCCATATCTTCTGTTGTTACCTTTTAGGGTTTCATTTACCCAGTAAGACTGTGTGACACTCTGCTTGTCCCAATTCCAAACTCCTGGAAGAGGGTACTGACTGTCCCAGCTTGGTTCAGGTGACCTGCCCTGGTACAGTAAAGTATTATTAAGGGAGTGGGTCAAGGTATGCATTGTTTATGCCAAAAGCCCACATTTTTGGATATGGGAGAGTTAAAGGGGTGTGGACAAAGGTGTGTAGTTTAAAAAGTACCTGAACACATCTCCGGATGGTTTCCTTTCCTCTCTGTATCTGTGGTTTCCTAGGGTAGGATTTTGATACATTCCCACTTCTTTGCTCTTTTCATTTCTGACAACATCTCGTTACATATTATATTCAGCTCTTTTGAATAGAGAGATTTGGAATTGTTTTCTCACTGATTTGTCCAGTTTTACTGAATTGAGTGGTTGTTTTTGGCATCCTGTAAATAACAAACTGATTGAAACTAATGAATCATTTATTTGATCAAAACATGTGTCCCATACCAATATTCTGAACTTGACCCTTGACATCAGGCCAAGGGATTTATTCTGACATTAGCTGCTTTTCTTTGGAAATTAGAGGGTTTATTCATTTTTGGTTGTGTGTATTTATTTTGTTTGCATTGCAGATTAAAATCAGATGCATCTTATGATTCTACTGATTTAGTAGTTCAATAAAACAATTTTCTCCCCTTTGGCACAAAAACCTAATTAAACATGCACCCTCTATTCTGAGTTAGGAGGCTCAAGTATAGACTGAGTCCTGTTACTAGCTAATGGAGTGGTAGTGGGAAAGCCCTTTAGCCTATCAAACTGGCCTTCTCCATGAAATGAAATAATTGATTAAAGTTGTTTCTGAATTGCCTTCAGCCCTAAATTTCTGAGATACTATAACTTCCTGAAAAGGAGTGATATTATCTTTTGGTTACCAATTAGTTCTTGAAAAGCCTCTGGATAATAAAATACTTCTAAGATAGATTCTTTAGGGAAAGTTTTGGGGGAGAGAAATGTTATGTTTCAAAGAATTAAACATCATAAGAGGACTTACTCAGGTCCTAAAGTCCATGAGTCTTTCCAGATTGGTTTTCTCTCTAGCAAGAATTCTGCACCGTTTTGCTGCAGGTTGTGAAAGAAAGACAGAGAGGTAAAGTGGCTGAAACAGCTGCTGACTGGATTCCTGTTTGGAACACTCAATTGGAGGGCAGCGCCAAGAAGTAGACCAAAGAAAGAGTCATTATGTTTTATAGCAGATTAATAAGAGTGAAGTAGAGACAGTTTTCTGCTCTGCAGAGGTGCCACTTACAGTCATATAACATATGGCTCAACACAGAATAAGGGAAATTAAAATGAGCATTGAATTACAAAGGCCAGAAACTGCCACTGATGTCATCCGAGGGGATTGAGGGACACTCTGACCTGCTTCCTTCCCTGCTTGCCATTTCCTCTAATGAGAGTGAGGACCCTTTGCCAGTTGCTGAGTGACTTTTCTGTGAACCTCTCAAAGAAGGTTCACAGCATCTGCTCACCACATCATCAATGACATGAGCAATATTGCTCCTGGCATAGTCCCCCCCAAGAGGAACATGACTACACAGTGCTTCGTTCTGAAGACTTTTGATAGCACTTAGCAATTCACAGATGTCTAATAAATACAACTTGGTGAAATGATAGTTATTAGGACACCTGCTGGCAAACTAGCTCATGTGCTTTTAGGCATCCAGATCTTCTGAGTGTATTTTACATACTGTTTTGGTTGTCTTTAGTTTTCACTGATCTCTATTAATGGAAGAAAGTGGTTAATTTAAAACACCAGGTTTTTCAAGAATAATCTTGGCACTGGTGCAAATTTTGATAGAGATTTTAACAAGGCTATGCTTGATACTCTATCAGTTCAGATCAAGACTTACCACAACAAAAAGAGAAACGTGAAAAATAGAACATTTATTATTGCTCCTGACAGTCTCCCAAATCAGAACTCTTTCATCCTTTAAGTTCATTGCTGAGAATATAGAGAATCACATTGTAGAAAGGCAAAGTGCAGGTCTAAAGCATGACTGGCTTATCAGTATCAGAGTCTCTGTACTTTTCTATCTTGTTCAGTTCAACAAATATTTATTGAATGCTTACTGTCTGTGAAGCATGGCATGTAAAGGGACATACCTTGCTTTCACAGAGCTGACAACCCACTGAAGGACACATACACCCCTGAAAATAACTAAAATGCACCATGACGAAGTGACACAGAACTTCAGAGCAGAGACAAGAGTGCAAGGTAGAGAAGTCAAGGAGAGTTAGAGAGTAGATGCTACATTTGAGCTGAGTTTGAAGGCTCAGTAAAAATCTTTCACGAAGAGAGGGAGAGAGGAGGGAAGTTTCTATGATGAGGGAACACCATAAACATAGCCATGAATGTTTAGTTTAGTTGTAACCCAACAACTAATTAAAAAACAGAGGATAATTTGATGTGAATTAAAAGAAGTGTCATATGAGTAGAATATTATTGAAAATCTCTAAGCAACCAAGTAAATCTCATGTCACGAATGAATAACTGTTCTCAAGAAACTTACTAGCTAGTTTAAGAAGCGAAACAGGCATAGAAGAGAGAGTTAATACTTCAAGATAACAGATGATAACAGACGGTGTTTATAAGACATACAAATATTCTGAGGATTAACAAGTTTGGGATCTGAGTTTTAGGGCTCCCTGGAGGGCCTCTGTGGAGGCAGAGGGGAGTTGGAGATAAAGCTGAAAACTAGAATGCAAGGCAGGGTTCCAGAGCTTTTCATAGTATCCTTTGTCCACTTCACAGGCTTTCAGAATGTGATCATCTTATTCACATAAGACACAACCAGTAATTTACACAGGATTTTTATGTCGCTCTTCCACATACACATGAGAGCCAGTTTTCAATGTAGGTTCATTGCAACTAATAAAGAAATACTGAAAAAAGTAAAGAAAAAGAAACTATTCATCATATACCATCCAGAGAAAACTGGTATTAATATTTTTATTTATGTGATTCCAGACCTTACATAAATATGTTTATATTTCTATATGTAAATTTTTAAACAAAGATGGGATTATCTATAGATTTAGTTATAAATTTTGATTCTTTTTTTTCATTATAGATACCTTTCTGTGTCAAGAAATATTTACATCATCATTTATAGTAGCTTTTCTTACTCATGTTCTATGAACAAATGAGATCTTTTGGGGGTTCCTTTGGTCTATATGTCTATCTTTATGCATATCTCATACTGCTTTGATTATTATAACTTAGTGATATATTTTGAAGTCAGAAAGTGTGATGGTTACAGTTTTTTGTTTCTCAAGATTGTTTTGGCTTTCAGAGCTCTTTGGGGTTTCATATGAATTTTCAAATTTTTTTTTTTTCTATTTCTGCGAAATTGCCATTAGGATTTCAATAGCAGGTATGTTGAATCTATAGATAACATTGGCTAGTTTTTGTTATTCAATTGCTAAGTCATGTCTAACTCTTTGCAACCCCGTAAACTGCAGCATGCCAGGCCTCTCTATAGGTCACCATTTTCCAGAGCCTGCTCAAACTCATGTCCATTGAGTTGGTGATGCCATCCAACCACCTCATCATCTGTTGTCCCTTTCTCCCCTTGCTCTCAATTTCCCCAGCATCAGGGTCTTTTCCAATGAGTCAGGTTTTTGTGGTGGCCAAGTATTGGAGCTTAAGCTTTAGCATCAGTCACTCCAGTGAGTATTCAGCATTGATTTCCTTTAGGATTGACTGGTTTGATCTCCTGACTCTCCAAGTGACTCTCAAGAGTCTTCTTCAGCACCACAATTCAAAAGCATCAGGTCTTTAGTACTCAACATTTGTTATGGTCCAACTCTCACATTTGTACACGACTGCTGGAAAAACCATAGCTTTGACTATCTGGACCTTTGTCAGCAAAGTGTTGTCTCTGCTTTTTATTATGCCATCTAGGTTTTTCATAGCTTTTTTTTTTCCCAAGGAGCAAGCATCTTTTAATTTTGTGGCTTCACTCACTGTCAACAGTGATTTTGGAGCCCAAGAAAATAAAATATGTCACTCTTTCAAATTTTTTCCTCATCTATTTGCTATGAAGTGATGGAATCAGATGCCATGATCTTAGTTTCTTGAATATTGAGTTGTAAGGCAGCTTTCTCACTCTGCTTTTTCACCCTCATCAAAGATGCTTTAGCTCTTCATCACTTTCTGCCATTAGGTATCATCTGCATATCTGAGGTTATCGATATTTCTCCTGGCTATCTTGATTCCAGCTTGTGATTCACCCAGCCTGGCATTTCATATGATGTACTCTGCATGTAAGTAAAATAAGCAGGGTGACAGTATATAGCCTTGATGGACTCTTTTCCTGATTTTGAATCAATCCATTTTTCCATGTCTTGCTCTAACTGTTGCTTCTTGACCTTCATACAGGTTTCTCAGGAGACAGATAAGGCGGTCTGGTATTAACCTTCCCTTTAGTATGAACATTTTAATAATATTAAGCCTACCAGTTTATGAGTCTGTGGAATGTTTTTTCCATTTATTTTTGTCTCTTTTGTTTTATCAGTACCTAATAGCTTTTGGTGTACAAGTTTTTCATCTCTTGGGTAAGTTTATTTCTAAGTATTTCATAATTTTTTATGCTTTTTAGAGTGGGATCATTTTCTTAATTTCCTTTTTGAATTATTTTTATTGTTAATGTATTGGAACACAACTGATGTTTGTATGTTGACTTTGTATCCTGCAGCGTTACTAAATTTGTTTTTTATTTACAACAATTTTTTGTGGAGTTATTAACAGGCTTATGGAAGCTTCCTGATGGGAGAGACTGACTGAGGAGGAAACTGAGTCCTGTTCTGGTGGGCAGGGCCATGCTCAGTAAATCTTTAATCCAATTTTCTGTTAATGGGTAGAGCTGTGTTCTCTCCCTGCTATGAAGGTAATGGCAGCCTCCTTCAAAAGGTCCCATGCATGGACTGCTACACTCGCTGCCCACAACGCTGCAGCAGGCCATCACTAACCCATGCCTCCTCTGGAGACTCCTAGACACTCCCGGGCAAGTCTGGGTCAGTCTCTTGTGGGGTCACTGCTCCTTTTTCCTGGGTCCTGGTGCACACAAGGTTCTGTTTATGCCCTCCAAGAGTCTATTTCCTAGTCTTGTGTAGGTTCTGGCAGCTCTGTGGTGGAATTAATGGTGACCTCCCCCAAGAGGGCTTATACCTACCCAAGTCTGCTGCACCCAGAGCCCCTGTCCTGTGGCAGTCTACTGCTGACCTGTACCTCCACAGGAGATGCTAAAAACACAGTTCTGTCTCAGTCTCTGTGGGGTCTCTGGGTCCTGGTATGCATAAGGTTTGTTTCAGCCCTCTGAGCGTCTCTGGCGGAAATGGGGTTGGATTCTAAATGCGAATTTGCCCCTCCTACCATCTTGCTGGAGCTTCTCCTTTGCCCTTGGACATAGGGTATCTCCTCACAGCCGCTCCAGCACCATGCAGCCGCTACTCCAGCACTTACCATCTTGCTGGGATTTCTCTGATGTTGGACGTGGTGTATCTCCTCATGGACATGCCAGTGAGGTGCAGCTGCTGCTTCCATCAGGAAGCCTCCATAAGCTTCCTATCTTTCTCCAACAGAGGGCAGACAGACTGAAAACCACAATCACAGAAAACTAACCAATCTGATCACATGGACCACAGCCTTGTCTAACTCAATGAAACTATGAGCCATGCCATGTAGGGCTACCTAAGACAGATGGGTCATGGTGGAGATTTCTGACAAAATGTGGTCCACTGGAGAAGGGAATGGCAAACCACTTCAGTATTCTTGCCTTGAGAACCCCATGAACAGTGTGAAAAGGCAAAAAGATAGGACACTGAAAGATGAACTCCTCAGGTCGGTAAGTGCCCAATATGCTACGGGAGATCAGTGGAGAAATAACTCCAGAAAGAATGAGGCGATGGAGCCAAAGCAAAAACAACACCCAGTTGTGGATGAACTGGTGATAGAAGCAAAGTCTGATGTTGTAAAAAGAGCAGTATTTCATAGGAACCTAGCATGTTAGGTCCATGAATCAAGGCAAATTGGAAGTGGTCAAACAGGAGATGGCAAGAGTGAATGTAGACATTTTAGAAATCAGAGAACTAAAATGGACTGGAATGGGTGAATTTAACTCAGATGACCATTATATCTACTAATCTAGAGACTTCACTTTCACACATTGGAGAAGGAAATGGCAACTCACTCCAGTGTTCTTGCCTGGAGAATCCCAGGGATGGGGAGCCCGGTGGGCTGCCCTCTATGGGGTCGCACAGAGTCGGACACAACTGAAGTGACTTAGCAGCAGCAGCAGCAGGCAAGAATCCCTTAGAAGAAATGGAGTAGCCATAATAGCCAGCAAAAGAGTCCGAAACGCAGTACTTGGATGCAGTCTCAAAAACGACAGAATGATCTCTGTTTGCTTCCAGGGCAAACCATTCATTATCACAGCATACCAAGCCTATGCCTCGACCAGTAAAGCTGAAGAAGCTGAAGTTGAATGGTTCTATGAAGACCTACAAGACCTTCTAGAACTAACACCCCCCAAAAATGTCCTTTTAATTAAAGGGGACTGGAATGCAAAAGAAGGAAGTCAAGAAACACCTGGAGTAACAGGCAAATATGGCCTTGGAGTACAGAATGAAGCAGGGCAAAGGCAATAGAGTTTTGCCAAGAGAACACACTGATCATAGCAAACACCCTCTTCCAACAACACAAGAGAAGACTCTACACATGGAGATTACCAGATAGTCAATACTGAAATCATATTGATTATATTCTTTGCAGCCAAAGATGGAGAAGCTCTATACAGTCAATAAAAACAATACCAGGAGCTGACTGTGGCTCATGTCATGAGCTTCTTAAAATTCAGACTGAAATTGAATAAAGTAGGGAAAACCACTAGACCATTCAGATATGACCTAAATCAAATCTCCTAAAATTATACAGTGAAGTGAGAAATAGATTCAAGGAATTAGGTCTGATATGGTGCCTGATGAACTATGGATGGAGGTTTGTGACATTGTACAGGAGACAAGGATTAAGACTATCCACAAGAAAAAGAAGTGCATAAAAGCAAAATGGCTGTATGAGAAGGCCTTACAAATAGCTGTGAAAATAAGAGAAGTGAAAAGTTAAGGAGAAAAGGAAAGATATACCCATTTGAATGCAGAGTTCCAAAGAAGAGCAAGGAGAGATAAGAAAGCCTTCCTCAGTGATCAGTGCAAAAAAAAAAAAAAAATAGAGGAAAACAACAGAATGGGAAAGACTAGAGATCTCTTCAAGAAAATTAGAAATTCTAAGGGAACATTTCATGCAAAGATGGGCTCAATAAAGGACAGAAATGGTATGGAACTAACAGAAGCAGAAGATATTAAGAAGAGTTGGCAAGAATACATAGAACTATACAAAAAAGTTCTTCACGACCCAGGTAATCACGATGGTATGATCACTCACCTAGAGACAGACGTACTAGCAGGTGAAGTTAAGTGGGCCTTAGGAAGCTAGTGGAGGTGATGTAATTCCAGTTGAGCTATTTCAAATCCTAAAATATGATGCTGTAAAAGAGCTGCACCCAATATGCCAGAAAATTTGGAAAACTCACCTGTGGCCACAGGACTGGAAAAGGTTAGTTTTCATTCCAATCCCAAAGAAAGACAATGCCAAAGAATGCTCAAACTACTACACAATTGGACTCATCTCACATGCTAGCAAAATAATGCTCAAAATTCTCCAAGACAGGCTTCAGCAGTATGTGAACCATGAACTTCAAGATGTTAAGTTGGTTCTAGAAAAGGCAGAGGAACTAGAGATCAAATTGCCAACTTCTGTTGGATTATCAAAAAAAGAAAGAGAGTTCCAGAAAAACATCTATTTCTGCTGTATTGACTATGCCAAAGCCTTTGACTGTGTGGATCACCACAAACTCTGGAAAATTCTGAAAGAGATGCGAATACCAGACCACCTGACCTGCCTCTTGAGAAATCTGTATGCAGGTCAGGAAGCAACAATTAGAACTGGACACGGAACAATAGACTGGTTCCAAATAGGGAAAGGAATATGTCAAGGCTGTATATTGTCACCCTGCTTATTTAACTTATATACAGAATACATCATGAGAAATGCTGGACCGGATGAACCACAAGCTGGATTCAAGATTGCTGGGAGGAATATCAATAACTCAGATATGTAGATGATAGCACCCTTATGGCAGAAAGTGAAGAAGAACTAAAGAGGCTCTTGATGAAAATGAAAGAAGAGAGTGAAAAGTTGGCTTAAAAGTCAAAATTCAGAAAACTGAGATCATGGCATCTGGTCCCATCACTTCATGGCAAATAGATGGAAAAACAGTGGAAACAGTGAGAGACTTTATTTTGGGGGGCTCCAAAATCACTGCAGATGGTGACTGCAGCTTTGAAATTAAGTGATGCTTGCACCTTGGAAGAAAAGCTATGACCAACCTTGACAGCATATTAAAAAGCAGAGAAATTGCTTTGCCAACAAAGGTCTGCCTAGTCAAAGCTATGGTTTTTGTAGTAGTCATGTATGGATGTGAGATTGCACTATAAAGAAAACTGAGTGCTGAAGAATTGATGCTTTTGAACTGTGTTGTTGAAGAAGACTCTTGAGAATCCCTTGGACTGTAAGGATATCTAACCAGTCCATCCTAAAGGAAATCAGTCCTGAATATCATTGGAAGGACTGACGGTGGAGCTGTAACTCCAGTACTTTGGCCACCTGATGCAAATAACTGACTCCTTGGCAAAAACCCTCATCTGGGAAAGATTGAAGTCAGGAGGATAGGGGCATGACAGAGCATGACATGGTTGTATGGCATCACTGACTTGAAGGAGATGCCATCTGGGAGTTGGTGATGGACAGGGAGGCCTGGCATGGTGCAGTCCATGGGGTCACAAAGAGTTGGACATGACTGAACTGAACTGAAGCAGATCATTTTACTTCTTCCTTTCCAATGTGGATGAATTGTTTATTATTTTTTCTTTGCCAATTGATCTAGCTATGATCTACAGTCCTATATTTAACAGAAGTTGTGGGAGTGGGCTTTCTTGAGTTGTTTCTGACCTTAGAGAAAAAGCTTTCAATGTTGACTGTTGAATATGATGTTAGTTGTTGGTTTATCATGTATTACCTTTATTATGTTGAGATGCACTCCTTCTAAACATAATTTACTGAGCACTTTTTTTCATGAGGATTTTGAAATTTTTTTTCTGCATCTGTTGAGATGATCATATGATTTTTGAGTGTTGATCTGTTAATATGATGCATTTCACTAACTGCTTTGTAGATGTTGAACCAGCTTTATCCCAGGAATAAATCCCATTTGCTCATGATGTACTGTTATTTTAATGTACTATTGAATTCTGTTTGCTAGTATTTTGTTGAGGATTTTTACATCTTGTTGATCTGGGGTATAGTGTCATTTTTAGACTTAAATATCAGGATAATTCTGGTCCCATAAATGAGTTGAGAAATGTTCATTTCTCCTCAGTCTTTTGCAAAAGTTTGACAAGAAGTGGCCTTCATTCTGTTTTAAATATCTGGTAGAATTTGCTAGTAGAAGCAATCTAGTCCTGAGCTTTTCCTTGTTGGGAGGTTTGTGATTACTGACTCAATTTCCTTATTTGTTATTGGTCTGTTTGTATTTCCTATTTAATTTATTTTTTAATTAAAAAATTTTATTTAATTAATTTAATTTTATTTAATTCCTTTTATTTAATTCCTGATTGGGGAATTAAAACTATTTACATATAAGAAGTTATTATTGCCATTTTGTTCTTGATTTCTCTCTAGTAGCTTCTTTTGCCCTCTTTTCCACTTTTGCTGTCTTTGTGTTGTGTTTTATTGATGAATTTTTAGCTTATGTTTTGATTCCTTTCTTATAAACTTGTATATCTTCTATAGGCATTTATTTGTGGATACCATGGGGTTCACCTAAAACATAGACCATAAAACTTATTTTATGCTAATAACAATCTCAGTAGCATACAGAAACTCAACTTTTTTCCTTCCCCTCCTCAATTTTTGTTATTGATATAATAAATAACATTTTTATATTGTATATTAATTAGCATATTTTTATAATTATGTTTAGTTATTTTATACTTTTTCTTTCAACTTCTATGCTAGATGCTAGATTTTACCTCCATTACTGTGATAAATTATTTTGTATTTTTCTGCATATTTACATTTATATTTGAGCTTCATGATTTTTATATTTATGCTTTTACATGATTTTTTTTCCTTGCTTTATAGAATCCTTTTATTTAAACTTGAAGGAATTTCTTGAGCATTTTTTTAATAAGGCAAATCTAGTGTGATGAATTCACTCAGCTCTTATTTATCTGGGGAAGTCTTCAATTTTGAAAGAGAATTTTGCCAGGTAGTGTTCTTGATCGGCTGAAGACTTTCCAAATTTGGGGAATGAAATGGATAGTCAGATTAAAGAAACCCATTTCAGTCCTCTGAAAAGCTGAAATATTGCATGTACATTCCAACTCTTTTCCCTCCTGAGAGAAGCTGGGAGTGGAAGGTTGTTTCCCAAATTATCCCATAAAACTATAACTTGAATGTATCCTAAGTAGTCCACTTAGGCATATATCATAATAAAATTGTCAAAAGTCAAATAGAATTATTAAAACAGCAAAAAGAATTGACTCATTACAAAGGAGTTTCCATAAGACTATCAATAGATTAGATTTTTCAGCAGAAACCTTGATTCCAGAAGGGAGTGGAATGATAAATTAGAAGTGTTAAAAGAAAATAATTGCCAATCAGCAGACTGTTATACTGCAGGTTTCTTGGAGCAGGTTTTTTTTGGAGTAGACACAAGGTGCCCTACTCTGGTCTTATTCTCAGAAGCCTCCAGGCAACCAGAGTATATGTCCTGTCCAGTCAGCCCTCCAAAACAAGTGAGCTAAAAGCCAGTCCTTTGGGCAGTCCTCTGAAAAGCTGAAATGTTGCATGTACATTCCAACTCTTTTCCCTCCTGAGAGAAGCTGGGAGTGGAAGATTGTTGCCCAAATTATCCCACATTTAGCTATGGATAGGAACTGTGGTGAAGGAGGGTAGGCTAGTTGAAACTTTCACCTTTATTTTCTGCAGCTTCCAATCTGGTTTGTTTTCCTGTCAGTCTCAAGATTTATGCAAGATACAAATAGTCCTTCAGGAACCTGCTTTAAAGCTAGAACATTGCGCATATGTTTTAGTCTTCTTTTTCCCTCTCTGGAGAGAACCAAAGAACTGTTTTTCCCGTTATGCTTGCAAAGCTGGGTGGTGTGTCTGTGGTGGGTGGGTATTAGAAGCTTTTCTACTGGCTACAGTGAAGTTGGTTTTACACTCACTTGTGACACATGAGATTCTTATCTGTTCTCTAGATTTCTCACAAAAGGAATTGTGAATTGTTCCTGGGATTTCTTTGGAAGGAATGATGCTAAAGCTGAAACTCCAGTATTTTGGCCACCTCATGCAAAGGGTTGACTCGTTGGAGAAAACTCTGATGCTGGGAGGGATTGGGGACAAGAGGAGAAGGGGACGACAGAGGATGAGATGGCTGGATGGCATAACTGACTCAATGGATGTGAGTCTGGGTGAACTCTGGGAACTGGTGATGGACAGGGAGGCCTGACGTGCTGTGATTTATGGGGTCACAAAGAGTCGGACACGACTGAGCGACTGATCTGATCTGATATGGTTAATTGAGTTGATCTCTCTGTAGGGGGAAGGTGGGTCCGGCACTTCCTATTCTACCAACTTGTTGTTGTCAACCTGTGAGTCTTAAATCTTTGGAGTGGATTCATAAGAGCTTGGACTCTGAGGCATTTTTACATCCAGTGACCGCTGCACTCAAGTGCTGCTGCTGCTGCTGCTGCTGAGTCACTTCAGTCGTGTCCAACTCTGTGCGACCCCATAGACGGCAGCCCACCAGGGTCCCCTGTCTCTGGGATTCTCCAGGCAAGAACACTGGAGTGGGTTGCCATTTCCTTCTCCAATACATGAAGATGAAAAGTGAAAGTGAAGTCGCTCAGTCGTGTCTCACTCTTTGCGACCCCATGGACTGTAGCCTACCAGGCTCCTCCGTCCATGGGATTTCCCAGGCAAGAGTAGTGGAGTGGGGTGTAATTGCCTTCTCCGTGTGCATCAAATGTTCACCCAAAAGATATAAATGTGAATCAAGCTAGACTAGACATAAAATTGTTGAATACAAACCCTTGGCATTGTTTTCTTACTGGGATAACATGAGGTTTTAAATAAGTCTTAAATAAGTATTTAAGAGTAAAATTTGCCTTTGTTATGCTATTTCTTCCAAGTGAACATTTTAGTCGCTCAGTCGTGTCTGATTCTTTGTGACCCTGTGGACTGTAGCCCACCAGGCTCCTCCACCCATGAAATTCTCCAGGCAAGAATACTGGAGTGGGTGAGCCATTCCTGTCTCTATGGAATCTTCCCTACCCAGGGATCAAACCCATGTCTCTTGCATTTTAGGGGGATTCTTTACCATCTGAGCCACTAGAGATGCCCTATTTCAAGTTCATTCATAAATTGAAAAAAAAATGTTGAACTTTCCAGGTTGGTTTAACAGGAACCACCCAATCATATTTGTTTTTAAAAATACTTACATTATTAGCTTCCTTTACAGAGCTAGGGTCACAGGATTATCTGGCCAGCAGTGTAGAGATCACCCTGCCAACTCCTCCCACCCTTAATTTTGCAAATGAAGAGACAGAGCCTGGCAATTTTAAGGGTTGTTCAGAAATATCACTGCTAATTGGAGAAGGTGCAGTTACTAGAACTAAGGCCACCTTGAGTCTCGCTCTTTCTAATATACCAAAACCATATCTCAAGCCTGGAATAATTAAGATGTGTGAGAAATGCCTTAAATTGGTTGAGTACAAATGTACTTCAAAGATGAATTTATTATTCAGAGATCATTATTTCAGACACCCAGCTGTTACAGAACAAGCCGCCTAAAACTCCAACATTAATGGATGTCTGCTAAACACTTACTACTAATAATTGAAATAGTAAAGACAGTGTTACAGTTAGTCTACAAGAACAACAACAAAAAAACCCACTGTTTTTATACTCACTTTTTTATAAGTGCTAATTCATCTGTGTAACACCTTGAATAAACATTTTGAATGAAGAAATTAAGGAGAAAAGCTTCAAGATACAGTATGTGTAGGGGATAATAATTTAAACTATTTAAAAATCACTGCCTAGAGAGTACATTTGACTTAGTGATTTGTGGGAAAATATATTCTCAGTGCAAAAAGATAAAACAAAGATGATCTGAGTAGGTTGCTTGTTTACATGATAAGATCAGATGTGAATCCTAGTACTAGGGGGAATATGACATAAAGATTAAATGACTAATCTTTTTTTTTTTTTTTATTAAATTTTATTTTGCTTAACTTTACAATATTGTATTGCTTTTGCCATACATCAAGATGGATCCGCCACAAGTATACATGTGTTCCCCATCCTGAACCCTCCTCCCTCCTCCCTCCCCATACCATCCCCCTGGGTCGTCCCAGTGCACCAGCCCCAGGCATCCGTTATCAGGCATCGTACCTGGACTGGTGACTCGTTTCAGATATGATATTATACATATTTCAATGCTATTCTCCCAAATCATCCCACCCTCTCCCGTTCCCAGAGTCCAAAAGTCTGTTCTATACATCAGTGTCTCTTTTGCTGTCTCATAAACAGGGTTATTGTTACCATCTTTCTAAATTCCATATATATGCGTTAGTATACTGTATTTGTGTTTTTCTTTCTGGCTTACTTCACTCTGTATAATAGGCTCCAGTTCCATCCACCTGATTAGAACTGATTCAAATGCATTCTTTTTAATAAACTACTTTGTCTCAAATTGTGCTGAGAAAGGAAAAATTAAAAATGCTTACTCATGAATAAGAAAGCTGTGGTACATGACTAAGCATTTTTAATTTTTCCCTTCTCAGCACAATTTGAGACAAAGTAGTTTATCATTGATTTTAACTATTTGTTCGTGTATGCTCAGTAATGTCAGATTCTGCTACCCCATGGCCTGTAACTTGCCAAGCTTCTCTGTCCATGGGATTCTCCAGGCAAGAATATTGAAGTGGGTTGCCATTTCCTTCTGCAGGGGATCTTCCCAACCCAGGGACTGAACCTTCATACCCTGCAGTTCTTACACTGACAGCAAATAATTTACCACTGAGCCACCTGGGAAGCTCCAGAACTCTATTATTTTCTATGTGCATATTAGAAAGTAAACATATCTGATCTGTATGGCCATTTAATTGTAAAACCTAAATAAAAATAGCATCAAGTATTCACTTTGTGTCAAGCATTTTGCTTACACAATGCTTAAAAGGAATCTTATAAGGAGTGTTCTATTATTATCCATTGTTATTGATGCTTTTGAACTGTGGTGTTGGAGAAGACTCTTGAGAGTCCCTTGGACTGCAAGAAGATCAACCAGTCCATTCTGAAGGAGATCAATCCTGGAATTTCTTTGGAAGAAATGATGCTAAAGCTGAAACTCCAGTATTTTGGCCACCTCATGCGAAGAGTTGACTCATTGGAGAAGACTCTGATGCTGGGAGGGATTGAGGGCAGGAGGAAAAGGGGACGACAGAGGATGAGATGGCTGGATGGCATCACTGACTTGATGGGTGTGAGTCTGGGTGACCTCCAGGAGCTGGTGATGGACAGGGAAGCCTGGCATGCTGCGGTTCATGGGGTCGCGAAGAGTCGGACACGACTGAGCGACTGATCTGATCTGATCTGATTGATGAAAGACCTGACATGTAAGTTAAGTAACTTGTGCAAGGTCACAAAGTTAATATTGTGAAGAGTTGGAATGAAATCTAGGAGTTTGGATCCAGAATATGTTTTCTTAACCACTGTAAGATACAGACTTGCATAGATAGAGCTACAAAGCAGACAGTGGCTCTTGAAACTGGAATAGGGAGGTTGTTCATAAACTATTTTTGGGATCCAATAAAAAGCAACTGTTGCCTCTTAAGTGAGGGAAAAATAATGATAAGGCACATACACATGTATTTGAAATATATTTCAGTGTTTTCATGACCTTGTGAATAACATTTGTGAACCTTGCTTGGGATTAAATGAGAGGATTTTAGGTTCAAGATGAAGGCTGCCTGAGGGAGAAAGCCATCTTTGAGCTCATTATTTCAATGTCTGTGTTTTTATTCCTGAGGAAATTGAGGCATCACAAGCTTTACCATCTCTTCCAGGGTCACCTAACGCCGTCCTCTCTCTACCACACTGCCATCCTTCCTACATCTAATTCAACAGGAAGCACTCTTCCTAATAGATAGATTAGAGCAAGTTTAAATGTTATATTTCAGTTACTAAGTCATGTCTGACTCTTTGTGACCCATGGACTGCAGCACACCAGGCTTCCCTGTCCTTTATTTTCTCCTGAAGTTTGCCCAAGTTCATGTCAAAGTTCAAATGGATTCATGTAAATATACCATCAGCAGGAAATCACAAATGACTTATTTTGGAAAATGAATGAGAAGATATTATGAGAAAATAAAAAATGCCCAGTTTTCTTTAAGGACTAAGGTAATGGAGTGTGATTAGGGATGCCAGCTAAGATGTTTAGACTCTTTAAGACACTAAAAACATTTGACATTCGTTCTTTCCTCTTATTTGCTTTTAAACACTATTAAAAAAACCCAAAATTTTGAAATCAGTGTCAATATGAATATTAATAATAACCCTTGTTGGTCTAGTTTAATTACAAATAACACTGGACTCAATGGGTTCCTCACATTTCCCACTTCAGTCTTGGAGAAGAAGAATATTTCTATTTTTAAACATTGTGCAACCCTGAAAATAACCAACAAATCTGTTGTTTATAGGGAGCTTAAAGAGAATCTCTTTTTTCTCTAAATTAAACAATCTAAGTCTATTATTTATTATGACATTTAGGAACTTTTGAGAACCTTGAAAGGAAATCTGTAAATTCTGATGTTAATTCACACAGAAAAATCGATTTGATAAATGCAAGGTTTGGATTCATTTTATTTAGGGTGAAAATATACTTGAAATATGGGTTGTGAATTTTATTAATCTTTTCATCCTTGGGGCCCAAATGCTGACACTTCTCCATTAGGCACTTGAGACGTTACAGTGATGGACAGTTCATCAGCCATCCTCAGGCCATGGACCTTTCCAGCAGCCTAGTGGTCCAGTGATCAATATATGACCTAGTGAAAGCTCCTACCGATGTTGTCATCGCATTGTAGCTTGCAAAGAATACAAATCTGGATAGTCTGAACTGCTGTGATATTTATTTGTCCTCAGGTTTGCTTTTCTTAGAGGTTTTCTTTTACCCTCAATGCACAATAAATTATTACACTTTACACAATATGACATAGCAAAACAATAACGAAATTGTGTTTGTAAGCATTAAAAAGCCTCAGCTGTGGGCACTTTACTTAGATCCATCTGATTCTGTTTGTGTTTTTCTCCACCTCTCTCTCTCAATCTATAAGAATAAGTATTACTAGTTTAAAGTTATTGCAAGCCTTAAATGTGCTGAAACATATAAAACACTTAATATAATGCTTGATACCTAAATGATGTTCAGTCAATATTAATTATCATAGTATTGTTAACATTTATAAATTTTCAAAAATATTTAAATACCTTAAAAAGGGAGGATTCTTTCAGATGAGATAGAAGAACAAAACAAAACAACACAACGTGTGCGATCAGGAGAGTTCTTGACTTCAAATGAAAATTTCAGGATTGTTGCCTCAGTATTATCATTCGTTAGTGGGACACAGGCTCCAAAACTATAGATTGGAGGAGATATGCTAGATCTACTTATTTGAAAACATTTGTGAAGCCCTACTATGCACAAGGCACTGAAATACAGCTGTGAACAAGATGCAGTCTTTGCTCCCATAGAGCTTCCATTGTGGTGGGAGAGACAGAGGGAAGTGTGTTTAAAAATACATAAATAAGATGATTTTATACTACAGGATGATGGTACTGTAAAATAAGAACATGGGTTAGAGAGCAAATAAGGGGAGAAAGGATCTGCATTAGATGTAGTGGGCAGGGAATGCCTTTGAGAAGGTGACATTCAAATCAATTAATGATGAAAATAGTGTAGCTGTGGAAAGCCCTAAGGAAAGAGCAGGCAGAAAGAACCATGATTTAGGAATAAACTTGATCTGTAAGAAACATAAAGATCAATGTCACTGAAGTATAGTTAAAGCAGAAGAGGTCAAAGGTGAAGCTGAAAAACATAAAGGTCTTTTAATGATACCTAAGCTCTTTTCCTAATCTAATTTTCAAAGTTTATAAGACTGGACAGTAATCCTGATTTTTTTCTGTAGCTTAGAAGGAAATGAGATCACATATTCACTAATAGTTATAAATCCTAGGCTTATTCATAAGAAAGATTTTTTAATTTTTTCATGTTCCATAAATAAAAGAGATGATAAAAACGTGCACTATTTTCAAAACTAATTTTTTTAATTAGGCTAAATTATAATTATTAAATGGCTCCTATATTTCTATTGTCATAAAGACGAAGAAAAGCACTATGTCCTATACTTGTTAGAGCCGAAGGGAAGGACAGAACCAGAGTAATTCTGTATTTCCTATAGAATAAAAGTATATTCCTTTCAAATAAACTAAAAGTAAAAACACTTGTCTCTTCTGTTTGGAATGTTGCTTTTATAGGAGGAGATTAATCTAGTGATACCTATAGATACAGCAATAACTTGTTTATGAGATATTGATTTCTAAAATTAAAATCTTGGTAGTATCATATTTTCAATCTAAATTAATGCTTCATTAAACTAATTAATTGCATGACAATAACTAGAATATTTAGAGATTGTAACTAATCATAATCACACAGTATTCCTTTACCAATCCATAGGTGTATTTTGGAAATCAGATAATTTTTATGTAGGAGTAAAGTAAGCTAATATGTATTTATGTTATGGGGCACCAATGTTACAGTATAATTAGATGAGTAGGGTGTCATAAAGATATCTGTATCTGTGGGAAATGACTTTTGATTCTGCACCTCTTTTATTTCCTCTCCATCTCTGTCTCTCCATCTCTTTCTCTGTCTCCATCTCTGCCTGTCCCCCACTTACTGCGTAGTGTATAAATGGCCCTTACAAATCACTTTCTCTTGCTGGATCAATAGTGTATCCATTTGAAAAATAGAGTTGGCCTAAATGACTTTTAAGATCTCTTACATTTCTAAAAATGTCAGTTTGGGAAGATGGCATTCCTTAGGAAGAAGTTGACCTCAGCCATTCCCACTGTTTTCTTTTAATAACTGTGCTGATAGCCTCAAATCTGTGTCTCTGTTTCTCTCCTGACATTCGGCCCTTTTATCCAACAACTAACTGGACATTTCAACTTAGATATGTTTGGTGCAGGTGCCTAAACTACAGCTTGAGTAAAGCTGAACTTTTTATCCTTTCCATTCCATTTACTCCTTTTGAGCTCCCTCTTTGAGTCAATAGTACCAGCAAACACACAGTCATTCAGGTCAGAATATGTGGTCATTCGTAGCTCAGACAGTAAAGAATCTGCCTGCAGTGCAGGAGAGCTGGGTTCGATTCCTGGGTTGGGAAGATTCCCTGGAGAAGGAAATGGCAACCCACTCCAATATTCTTGCCTGGAGAATCCCATGGGTGAAGAGCCTGGCAGGCTACAGTCCATGGGGGTCACAAGAGTCAGATATGACTTAGCGATTAAACCACCACCACCATGAATGTGAAAGTTCCAGTCTCTCAGTTGTGTCTGACTCTTTGCGACCCCATGGACTGTAGCCCACCAGGCTCCTCTGTCCATGGAATTTTCCAGGCAAGAATAGTGGAGTGGGTTGCCATGCCCTCCTCCAGGGGATCTTCCCAACCCAGGGATCAAACCTGGGTCTCCCGCATTGCAGGTAGATTCTTTACCATCTGAGCCACTAGAGAAGCCATTATAATGTGGTCATTATAACCACAGCTAATTTGTCACCCAGTTGTAGAGTATAACTCCCAAATGTCTCTCTAAACCACTCATAGTTCCCATATCCCTGCCCTAGTGTTAGGCAATGAAGTTATCTTCTCTGAGCTGGGCATCTAAGAGCCATATGACTATTCTCCTACATGCCTGTCTCCAAAGCAGTCCCTCTGAAAGGTGAAACCAATAATATTTATTCTCTCTCTGCCAAAGTCCCAAATATTATACATGTCCTTCAAGGCACAACTTGGTCTCTACCTACTGATTAAGCTGTATGATTTGCCATTTTCTTCTTTGCTGCTGTGATTCATCCACCCCTCTCTTATCTGTGACTTTTAATATCATGGCTGTTCTTTTGGGAAAATTACTCTTTCCAACAATATCTTTCTTATTCCATGGGTTTACTACAATGTAACTTTAAAATTAGATAAATTATATCTCATATTAAACCCTCCATTGGCTTCCCATTGCAATTAGAGTAAGCTATATATACTCCTTTATTTTATGAGATAAAATCCATACTTCTGTCAGAGTCTGCATGTTTTGTCCCCAGCTTAGTTCTGTGTCCTCAGGGTTGACAAAGTTCTTATCTTTACAGAAATATTCTTATCTAAGACTTTACAAGGAGCCAAGATCTTGATTGTTTCTCAGTTCTAATTGAAATTGCCTTTTCACTGCTAGTCAGTCTTGTCATTGGTTTAAAAGTGTTTATCACTATCTGAAATTACTTTATTTGTCACTTGCGTATTATTTTTTCTCTTTAAATTGGAAGCGTTCTGAGGGTCTTATCTGTTTTGTTCAGTATCATTCCTTAGTTTTAGGAATACAATAGATACTAAAAAAATGATAGTGAATGAAATTCACCACTTACACTGCACATGCTGTGGAAGACGTCCTGATTTCCTGGACCAAATCAAATATGTTCCTAACATATTTGATCATATCTACATCTGTGTTTATCTTTTGATATGACACTGCACATGCTGTGGAAGACGTCCTGATTTCCTGGACCAAAATCAAATATGTTCCTAACATATTTGATCATATCTACATCTGTGTTTATCTTTTGATATGATGAACCACGATGACTATTTTAATAGCTTTATTAAGGTGTAGGTAGGGGAAGGCAATGGCACCCCACCCCAGTACTTTTGCCTGGAAAATCCCATGGACGGAGGATCCTGGTAGGCTCCAGTCCATGGGGTCGCTAAGAGTCGGACACGACTGAGCGACTTCACTTTCACTTTTCCCTGTCATGCATTGGCGAAGGAAATAGCAACCCACTCCAGTGTTCTTGCCTGGAGAATCCCAGGGATGGGGGAGCCTGGTGAGCTTCTGTCTATGGGGTCGCACAGAGTCGGACACGACTGAAGCGACTTAGCAGCAGCAGCAGCAGTTGATATACAAAAGACTATACACATTTGTGTACAACTAGACAAGTTTAGATATATGCAAACATTTGTGATACTGTCACCACAATTAAGGTGACAGAAACCTCCCAGAGTTTCCTCATGTGTCCACTCTGTTGTTTGTGGTGGTTGGTTTATTTTGTTCTTCTTTGTTGTTGTATTGTTGCTGTTTGATGCTGTTTGATAATGCTGCTGTTTGTTTTGTAGAGACACTTAACTTGAGATCTATTGTCTTAATTTTCTGGTATATCCTATCATACAGTTAACTATTAGGTATAGCAGATCTCTAGACTTTATTTTGGAGAAGGCAATAGCTCATTATAACTGAAACTTTGCATCTGTTGAATAACAACTTCCCATTCCCTGCACATCTGAACCCCTGGAAACCATTATTGTATCTTCTACTTCTCTCTCTGACTATTTTAAATAATTCCTCTGGGTACAACAATGCAGCATTTCTCCTTCTGTAACTGACTTATTTCACTTAGAATAATATCCTTCAGGTTTATCCATGATGTCAGGACTTCCTTATCTTTGAAGGCTGTTAAATATTCTATTCTATACTCTCTGTGTCTATGTGCACACACACACACACACACACACACACTATCACATCACATTTTTAATCCATTCTTCTATTGATAGATACTTGAGTTGTTTCCATATCTTGGCTATTGTAAACAATACTGCAATGAGCAGGTATCTGTTTGAGATCCTAATTTCAATTCTTTTGGATACCAACTCAGGAGATGGAAGCTGGATCATAATGTAAGTTAATTTTTAATTTTTTGAGGGGCCTCATTAGTTTTTGCCATAGTGGCAGCATTATTTTACATTCCCACCAATAATGCACATGGATTAGAATTTCTCCACAACCTTTTCAACACTTGTCTTCTGGGTTTTTTTTTGTTTGTTTGTTTGTTTTTTTAATAATAGCCATCCTAACAGGTGTGAGGAGAAGGCAATGGCAACCCACTCTAGTACTCTTGCCTGGAAAATCCCATGCACAGAGGAGCTTGGTAGGCTGCAGTCCATGGGGTCGCAGAGTCGGACACGACTGAGCAACTTCACTTTGACTTTTCACTTTCATGAATTGGAGAAGGAAATGGCAACCCACTCCAGTGTTCTTGCCTGGATAACCCCAGGGACGGCAGAGCCTGGTGGGCTGCCATCTATGGGGTTGCACAGAGTCGGACACGACTGTAGTGACTTAGCAGCAGCAGCAACAGGTGTGAAGTGATATTTTATTTTGGTTTTGATTTAGAAATATATGTGTGATACAATGAGATACAATAGTCTATAATAAGTTTTCAAATAAAACAATGAAAATAATAGGAAATATCAATTAAGGACATGTTGGTTAGTAGAAGTAAATATATCTTGTGTGTATAGAAAGAATAGAACATTTGAGAATATGAGATCCAGCCCTAATTTCCTTGGTTCTTGTCAGCTTTCTACTTTCAGTAACATTTTATTGGATGGTGGCTCCTGTCTGGTGGTCTTTGTATGAGGTCTTATTCCTTGTACTATACCTCTTGCCTGGAAAATCCCATGGACGGAGGAGCCTGGTAGGCTGCAGTCCATTGGGTCGCTAAGAGTCAGACATGACTGAGCGACTTCACTTTCTCTTTCCACTTTCATGCATTGGAGAAGGAAATGGCAACCCACTCCAGTGTTCTTGCCTGGAGAATCCCAGGGATGGTGGAGCCTGGTGGGCTGCCGTCTATGGGGTCACACAGAGTCGGACATGACTGAAGTGACTTAGCATAGCATAGCATAGCATACCATACCTCTTTTCATAGAGCATCTGAGTAAGCTTCTGTTCTTTGCCATGAGTCAGGCCTTATGCAAATAAAGATTGAAAGTGAAAGTTTGCTCAGTCGTGTCCAACTCTTTGCAACCCCATGGCCTATACAGTCCATGAAATTCTCCAGGCGAGAATTCTGGAGTGGGTAGCCATTCCCTTTTCCAGGGGAATCTTTGCAACCCCGTGATTGGACTCAGGTCTCCCTGCATTGCAAGCAAATTCTTTACCAGCTGAGCCATAAGGGAAGCCTGAATAAAGATGTGGTATGTTCAAAAGGTTCTGGGTTATATAAAGAAAACAGGACTTGAATTTCATCAATATGCTAGTTATTTCTCTGTTTTGGAAGTTAATGTTTATTTTGTTTTTAATATCTGTAGAGGCTATCTAGGAATATATCTTTGTGATTTTAATACCATATCAGTGAAAGAATTGGGTTCAGATATATTCCTGGCTTTTGGAGCTCACAGCCCATCCAACTGAGTTGAATATATGCAGCTTCCTCCAGCTTGGTACCATGGGTGCCATCTCTCAGAAAGCACTCACTGTACCACCCTCCTGCTCTGGATCCCTTCACTTTGAAATCTATTTCCCACTGAGATTTTAGTTTGTGACTTTTTATGAGCTGTTTTTCTGCTAACTGCAATCTAGTTTTCTTGCAACAGCAGGTTATTAATAGCCCAAAGTAATAGTTTCCTTAGAAATCTAGAGGAGGCATTTTTATTAGGCATCCCAAATGCTCTACCAGCAAAGGTTGATTATTGATTGATTGATTGTCAGTTTCTTATCTTACTCAGAAATTATCTCCTACTACCAGATTGGAGAAGGAAATGGCAACCCACTCCAGTATTCTTGCCTGGAGAATCCCATTGATGGAGGAGCCTGGTGGGCTACAGTCCACAGGGGTCGCAAAGAGTCAGACACGACTGAGTGACTTCACTTTCACTTTCACCAGGTTGGAAAACCTAGGCAAGAGAAAAAGAAAGTGAATCACTCACCCTCACGTAGAAGAAGAATTGGAAACTTTCTTCCAACCTAGGGGTCTTAAACTACCTTCCCCAATCCATACTTGATACAGATACTGATTAGGTGCTGGTGCCCTGAGGCCAGATGGCCTCAGTGGAACCATACTCTGTCACTTACTAAGCTGTATTGACCTAGGAGAAATGAGGTAGTCCTCTCTTCTCACTGTACTCATTTGTAGAATGGAGATAATAAGCATAATTGTATATATGCGTTAGTATACTGTATTTGTGTTTTTCTTTCTGGCTTACTTCACTCTGTATAATAGGCTCCAGTTCCATCCACCTCATTAGAACTGATTCAAATGTATTCTTTTTAATGGCTGAGTAATACTCCATTGCATATATGTACCACAGCTTTCTTTATCCATTCATCTGCGGATGGACATCTAGGTTGCTTCCAAGTCCTGGTTATTATAAACAGTGCTGCGATGCACATTGGGGTACACGTGTCGCTTTCAATTCTGGTTTTCTCAGTGTGTATGCCCAGCAGTGGGATTGCTGGATCATAAGGCAGTTCTATTCCCAGTTTTTTGAGGAATCTCCATACTGTTCTCCATAGTGGCTGTACTAGCTTGCATTCCCACCAACAGTGTTAGAAAGTTCCCTTTTCTCCACACCCTCTCCAGCATTTATGGCTTGTAGACTTTTGGATCACAGCAATTCTGACTAGTGTGAAATGGTACCTGATAGTGGTTTTGATTTGCATTTCTCTGATAATGAGTGATGTTGAGCATCTTTTCATGTGTTTGTTCGCCATCTGTATGTCTTCTTTGGAGAAATGTCTATTTAGTTCTTTGGCCCATTTTTTGATTGGGTCATTTATTTTTCTGGAATTGAGCTGTAGGAGTTGCTTGTATATTTTTGAGATTAGTTGTTTGTCTGTTGCTTCATTTGCTATTATTTTCTCCCATTCTGAAGGCTGTCTTTTCACCTTGCTTATAGTTTCCTTTGTTGTGCAGAAGCCTTTAAGTTTAATTTGGTCCCATTTGTTTATTTTTGATTTTATTTCCAATATTCTGGGAGGTGGGTCACGCATATATATGGAATTTAGAAAGATGGTAACAATAACCCTGTATACGAGACAGCAAAAGAGACACTGATGTATAGAACAGTCTTTTGGACTCTGGGAATGGGAGAGGGTGGGATGATTTGGGAGAATAGCATTGAAATATGTATAATATCATATTTGAAATGAGTCACCAGTCCAGGTTCGGTGCCTGATACTGGATACCTGTGGCTGGTGCACTGGGACAACCCAGAGGGATTGTATGGGGAGGGAGGAGGGAGGAGGGTTCAGGATGGGGAACACATGTATACTTGTGGCGGATTCATTTTGATGTATGGCAAAAGCAATACAATATTGTAAAGTTAAGCAAAATAAAATTAAAAAAAAGATAATAAAAAAATAAATTAAAAAATAAGCATAACTCTCTCATAGATTTTTTGTGAGGATTAATTGAGATGATGTATATAAATCATTTGGCATGGTGCCTAGTACACATTAAGTACTGAAACATATTTTCTGTTACTGCCGTAGCAGTGCATAGCATGATAAATGGCTTATTAAAGTTAAGTCAAATCAGTTATTAATGTTTGGTGAAGTGCCTCTTCCCAGTGCTTTGCGTCCTAGGAAAATACAAAGTAGAATCCAGCCTTCAGTTTCATGATGCTAATACAGCAGTTGAGTCAAAAAGGCTACCTGTGAAAAGTTAATTTAACAGATACACTAGTTATTGAGTATTTTGCCTTTGTGATGCAACAAAGAGTCTGACTTTAGTAGAATTTACATTTCAGTTTGGGGAGACTGGCAAATATTGATACTCTTAATAAAAATGTAATATATAGAGAATGAGGGAATTAGGTTTTAAAAAGAATACATTGAGTGAATGCCATTTGAAATAGGGAAGTCAGGTAGGCCTCCATGGGTAGATGATGTTCAAGAAAGACTTGAGTTCAGTTTAACTAGTCAGGCCACTATAGAATCAGAGGCTTATTATTTGGTGGAACACACAATCTGCTTTCTTTGGACCCTGGAAGGATTCAAGTCAGTAAGGACTCAAAGGCAAATGTGGATAAGGCATTTCAAGTGGGACATGATAGCAGGGTTCAGTACTTGGTTTGTTTACATCTTTATTAAGCATTGAATAATTATTGATTGGGCTTCCCAGGTGGCTCAGTGGTAGAGTCCACCTGCAGTGCAGGAGACATGGGTTTGATCCCTGGATTGGGAAGATCCCCTGGAGAAGGCAATAACAGCCCACTCTATTATCCTTGGCTGGAAAATCTCATGAACAGAGGACCCTGGCAGGCTACTGTCCTTGAGGTCATAAAAGAGCCAGACACGATTTAGTGACTAAACAATAACAACAACAATACTGAGTACCTCTAATAGAAAAAAAAAAACTTTAAGGAAAAGGAAATATCCAGAACAAAATTTGATAATGTGACTTACAGGCCCCTCTACCTTCTTCCTCTTTCTGCATCTGTAACAAAAATTATTATTCAATTATATTAAACCTATTAACAGCCTCAGAATCTCTCTCAATATATGGCTCCAGAAAGCTAAATCAGTATATCATAGTTGACTTGTGAGATGAGGTCTGTTTTTAGGCAAGTGGCTTAATTCCTGTACTGCATAAGTGGCTATGATCTTGGGAGACTTCATTCACATTTAGGACAGATCCGCTATCAAGAGTTTTCTGACATTCTGGCCCACTTACAGATTTTTAATCTATCTTTACTTAATATTTGTTCCTGTTTTATTTCCAAAATCCTCTCCTATCATTCACCCCAGCAACTTTAGATAATGAGATATTTTTGTTCATAGCAGTTTAGAGCCTTATGCATAAATGTAGTGAGTGGCTGCCTACATAATGTGATGGAGGTATATCAAGTTATCTGTTCCATGTTTTTTTAATGATAACCAACAATTAAAGCTCTGTTCATTTGTGTTGATACATTTTTACCATGGTTCATATACCTGGCGGGCTACAGTCCATGGAGTTGCAAAGAATTGGACGCAACTAAATGACTTTTACTCACTCATTCACTCAGTGCTTTATAGTTTGATATTCCCTCCATTAATACACCTAAACTTTTAATATTGTGCCTTTTATAGTATGCTTCAAACATACAAGTTTATCCTGGCTTCCTGAAGCAATGATGTTGGGAATACTGCTACCGTATGAACGTATTTTTCACTTGTCCATAGTGACTTTTTTCATCCCCATTCTATTAAATTAAAAGGCAAGCAGCTCAACTCTCATACTGCCTAAGTGGCATGCTAAATTACAAGTGTTCCCACACTCTGTAAATAATTGTTTAGGACAGAAAATGCAGGCCTGTACTATTGATTCAGGAACTCAGGCTTTTTAAGCACAGTATAAAAAATCAAAAGGGAATCAAAGCCAATTGCTTTGGAAAGGAAAAAAATAAGAACAGTGAGTTGCCTCATCATTACAGACCATTTTGAAGGTTTTATAAAAGCTTTCTCCAAACTCATTTATGGTATTTTGTTCAAGAGAATAAAAATGTTTACCACCATGAAGCAAATTTCATTAAGTGAATATCAAATTTGTGGGGGGAACTAAGTCTCTATTGAAGTTGTTGCCCTGCTTCTTGAAAGTTGCATGATGGTGTTCTGAAAGAAGATGCATATGGGCTATATTTTTAGAGTGCCACGTGCCCTCTCTATGTGGCAAGAAAATCAGAAACCACACTTTGTAGGAGATGAGGTATGGTGGAGATGAGAGCAGTGCTTTGAAGAGCATTTTGGAAAACCCACACAATCCTGCTTGTATCAGGCCTACACAGCAAGGCTGCTAGAGAGCTAATCATATCTGTGTGGTAGTTGTGGTGCTCAATGTATGCATAACTAAAAATATGAATTGAAAATAATGCAGACACAAATGCAGGTGCATTTGTGTGAAAGAAAGGGAGTGAAAGAAAGGGAGGAGGGGGTGGGGAGGATTCTATAAACAGAACATAAAACACAGGAGTAATGGTTACATTTAAGAGAAATCTGAAAACAGGAAGTCTGTGATGGCAAATGAGAAAGATTAGCTTTAAGACTAGCTTATATGGGTATAAATAAGAGAACGTGCAGATGATACCACCCTTATGGCAGAAAGTGAAGAGGAACTAAAAAGCCTCTTGATGAAAGTGAAAGTGGAGAGTGAAAAGGTTGGCTTAAAGCTCAACATTCAGAAAACGAAGATCATGGCATCCGGTCCCATCGCTACATGGGAAATAGATGGAGAAACAGTGGAAACAGTGTCAGACTTTATTTTTCTGGGCTCCAAAATCACTGCAGATGGTGATTGCAGCCATGAAATTAAAAGACGCTTACTCCTTGGAAGGAAAGTTATGACCAACCTAGATAGCATATTCAAAAGCAGGGACATCACTTTGCCAACAAAGGTTCGCCTAGTCAAGGCTATGGTCTTTCCTGTGGTCATGTATGGATGTGAGAGCTGGACTGTGAAGAAGGCTGAGCTCTGAAGAATTGATGCTTTTGAACTGTGGTGTTGGAGAAGACTCTTGAGAGTCCCTTGGACTGCAAGGAGATCCAACTGGTCCATTCTGAAGGAGATCAGCTCTGGGATTTCTTTGGAAGGAATGATGCTAAAGCTGAAACTCCAGTATTTTGGCCACCTCATGCGAAGAGCTGACTCATTGGAGAAGACTCTGATGCTGGGAGGGATTGAGGGCAGGAGGAGAAGGGGACGACAGAGGATGAGATGGCTGGATGGCATCACTGACTCGATAAATGTGAGTCTGAGTGACCTCCGAGAGCTGGTGATGGATAGGGAGGCCTGGCGTGCTGCAGTTCATGGGGTCGCAAAGAGTCGGACACGACTGAGCGACTGATCTGATCTGATCATACAATAGTAAAGTAATGCTCAAAATTCTCCAAGCCAGGCTTCAGCAATACATGAACCGTGACCTTCCAGATGTTCAAACTGGTTTTAGAAAAGGCAGAGGAACCAGAGATCAAATTGCCAACATCTGCTGGATCATGGGGTCGCGAAGAGTCGGACACGACTGAGCGACTGATCTGATCTGATCTGAAGAGAACGTGTGTATGTATAACTAAGTATGTAGATTTCCAACCTCCCACTGGTACTTAAGAGAGTATTTGGTTTATGTTCCTAGGCCCTAGAGGAAAGACCTGCAGTTCAGTGGAGAGCTCATTATATTGGGAATTAAGTCTTTGAAACCTGTTCTACTTTTCTGCCATCATCCAGTGGTGCTGTCATGGACCATGGTCTTTCTCACTCTGATTCTCAGCTTCAGTGTTAGTAAACTGAGATCTTACAGTTCTCACTGTCCTTTATAAGTTGAATTAGGTCCTAATTCAAAAACATGTGTGTTCACATATTTATATATTCAAGCACTTAATGTGAAGCCAGTATCCTGGCCAAAGGATTTTTTAGAATTTTCTCATGTCATTCTCACAGTCACTGTTAGGGTGAGATGCTATTAGCATTCTCATTCTTCAATTTAGGAAACAAGCTTGAATGGGCTTGTTACCTTACTCATAGTTACTCTGTTACCAGAGAGTGCAGACAAGTCTTAAACCTAAGTCCTTAACACAGGAGTAGTGTTTCTAACTGTTACTTATTTCTGCCCCTGCAATATTCCATGATGCTATAAAGATGATTGATGCTTTTGAACTGTGGTGTTGGAGAAGACTCTTGAGAGTCCCCTGGACTGCAAGGAGATCCAACCAGTCCATTCTGAAGGAGATCAGCCCTGGGATTTCTTTGGAAGGAATGATGCTAAAGCTGAAACTCCAGTACTTTGGCCACCTCATGCGAAGAGTTGACTCATTGGAGAAGACTCTGATGCTGGGAGGGATTGAGGGCAAGAGGAGAAGGGGACGACAGAGGATGAGATGGCTGGATGGCATCACTGACTTGATGGATGTGAGTCTCAGTGACCTCCGGGAGTTGGTGATGGACAGGGAGGCCTGGTGTGCTGCAATTCATGAGGTCACAAAGAGTCGGACACCAACTGATCTGATCTGATCAAGATGATTATTTTTATATGGTCCAAGCCTCTAAAACAGTTTTTTTGCAGCATCGGAAGGTACATAAACAATTGGGGATAGATATCCTGGGCCTCTGTAGCTAAGGTGAGACAGGTATTTTATATATATATATATAATATGTATATAATTATAAAATTATAAAATATATATATTATATAATATATATTATATATATATATTTTTTGATCTACTGCTGGTTTGAATCTCTTACTTAATGGGAAGAGTCAGAAAATATGGTCTTGCCATTCTGTGGTGGCAAGAGTTGGGGATGAGGACATCTTTAAAGATCAGAGAATACTGATTTTCAATTGTTAAGCCACATCACGAATACTTGACTATCTGGATACACTGCACATACCTCTAAACAAGTATAGAGATGCAAACATAGAGAACAGACAGGTGGACACAGATGGGGAAGAGGTGGGACAGGATGAATTAGGAGATTGGGAGTGACACATATACAGTAGGCCCTTGGAGAGTAAGGAGATCAAAATAGGGCTTGAAAAAGGAAAGAAATGGTGTAGACCTAACAGAAGCAGAAGATATTAAGAAGAGGTGGCAAAAATACACAGAAGAACGGTACAAAAATGATGTTAACGACCCAGATAATCATGATGGTGTGATCACTGACCTAGAGCCAGACATCCTGGAATGTGAAGTCAAGTGGGCTTTAGGAAGCATCACTATGAACAAATCTAGTGGAGGTGATGGAATTCCAGTGGAGCTATTTCAAATCCTGAAAGATGATGCTGTGAAAGTGCTGCACTCAATATGCCAGCACATTTGGAAAACTCAGCAGTGGCCACAGGATTGGAAAAGGTCAGTTTTCATCCCAATCCCCAAGAAAGGCAATGCCAAAGAGTGCTCAAACTACCGCACAATTGCACTCATCTCACACGCTAGTAAAGTAATGCTCAAAATTCTCCAAGCCAGGCTTCAGCAATATGTGAACTGTGAACTTCCTGATGTTCAAGTTGGTTTCAGAAAAGGCAGAGGAACCAGAGATCAAATTGCCAACATCTGCTGGATCATGGAAAAAGTGAGAGAATTCCAGAAAAAAAGCATCTATTTCTGCTTTATTGACTATGCCAAAGCCTTAGACTGTGTGGGTCACAATAAACTGTGGAAAATTCTTCAAGAGATGGGAATACCAGACCACCTGATCTAGCTCTTGAGAAATCTGTATGCAGGTCAGGAAGCAACAGTTAGAACTGGACATGGAACAACAGACTGGTTCCAAATAGGAAAAGGAGTACATCAAGGCTGTATATTGTCACCCTGCTTATTTAACTTATATGCAGAGTACATCATGAGAAATACTGGGCTGGAAGAAGCACAAGCTGGAATCAAGATCGCCAGGAGAAATATCAATAACCTAAGATATGCAAATGACACCACCCTTATGGCAGAAAATGAAGAACTAAAGAGACTCTTGATGAAAGTGAAAAAGGAGAATGAAAAAGTTGGCTTAAAGCTCAACATTCAGAAAACTAAGATCATGGCATCTGGTCCCATCACGTCATGGGAAACAGTGGAAACTGTGACTGACTTTATTTTGGGGGGGCTCCAAAATCACTGCAGATGGTGACTGCAGCCATGAAATTAAAGGACGCTTACTTCTTGGAAGGAAAGTTATGACCAACCTAGATAGCATATTCTAAAGCAGAGACATTACTTTGCCAACAAAGGTCCATCTAGTCAAGGCTATGGTTTTTCCAGTGGTCATGTATGGATGTGGGAGTTGGACTGTGAAGAAAGCTGCGTGCCAAAAAATTGATGCTTTTGAACTGTGGTGTTGGAGAAGACTCTTGAGAGTCCCTTGGACTGCAAGAAGATCCAACCAGGCCATCGTAAAGGAGATCAGTCCTGGGTGTTCACTGAAAGGACTGATGCTGAAGCTGAAACTCCAATACTTTGGCCACCTCATGTGAATAACTGACTCATTGGAAAAGACTCTGATGCTGGGAAGGATTGGGGGCAGGAGGTGAAGGGGATGGCAGAGGATGAGATGGCTGGATGGCATCACCATTTGATGGACATGAGTTTGGGTGAACTCTGGGAGTTGGTGATGGACAGGGAGGCCTGGTGTGCTGCAATTCATGGGGTCGCAGAGAGTTGAACACGACTGAGTGACTGAACTGAACTGAACTGAAAGGAAATCAATCCTGAATACTCATTGGAAGGGCTGATGCTGAAGCTGAAGCTCCAATACTTGGCCACCAGATGCAAAGAACTGACTCATTAGAAAAGACACTGATGCTGCGAAAGATTGAATACAGGAGGAGAAGGGGACAACAAAAATAGGCATCACTGACTTGATGGACATGAGTTTGAGCAAGATCTAGATTTGGTAATGGACAGGGAAGCCTGGCATTCTGTGGTCCATGGGGTCGCAAAGAGTTGCACATGACTGAGCAACTGAACTGAAAACTATCATGTGTAAAATAGATAGCTAGTGGGAACCTGATGTATAGCTCAGGAGCTCAGCTCAGTGCACCGTGGTGACCTAGAGAGGTATGAGGGAGGTCCAAGAGGGAGGGAGATACATGTATCCATACAACTGATTTACTTTGTTGGATAGCAGAAACTAACACAGCATTGTAAAGCAACTATGTGCCTGTGTTAGTTGCTCAGTTGTGTCCGACTCTTTGCAATTCCTTGAGCCCACCAGGCTACTTTGTCCATGGAATTCTCCAGGTAAGAATACTTGAGTGGGTTGCTATCCCTCTCCTCCAGGAGATCTTCCTGACCCAGGGTCTCTTACATTGCAGGTAGACTCTTCCCTGATTCACTAGGGAAGCCCCAAAGCAACTATACCCCAACTATATATATGATCTGTGTCAATTTAAAAAAAAAGTCTCTCCTCTAAAGTATATTAAAAGAAAATATCTCCATTAGAAAATGTTACACACATAATCCAATAATTTTTGTTTGTGTAATTATACTAGCAACACTAGAAAATTATGATAGGGACTTAGAGGTAGTAGTTAGAGCCTGAAAACAGGCTTTGCCAACACTGCTAATGAATTCTTCATCCTCAAACATTTTGTCCCCATCCTTTCAACCTGTCACCATCACTACTATCATCCTCATGGTTGGTTCTTTCCACATCTGTTTAGTATAGTGCTCTCGCCTTAGAACTGCTGTTAGCTTAAATTCAACAAATGACTATTAAGCACCAGTTAAGTACAGCTTAATATGAAACTTAATATAAAACACTTTTAGCTTCCACTAAAAGGTGAAACAAAGGTGAAAGGTGAAACAAAGTTATTGCTAGTTTTACTTACAGATTCAACTGGAAAAATACTGTTAACTATTCAGGAAGAAATATTATTCAAATAATTTGATTCGATTAAGTAGTAAAAAGTTACCCTTCCTTTACAGAGTCAGCTAACATTCTCTATTACTTTAACTCTCTCTTTCCTCTCTCAATTATCTTTTTTTCAAACATATGTGGATATTTGCATGAAAATACTGATCATAGAAAATAGTTTGTCTTGTGTAAACTGTAAGGAAGCACAAAACCCAAATAGTTATTCAGTTAGGATTAGGATCACAGTTATGGTTGCAATATTATCATGACTTTGCTGTCCTGATAGTAGCCAACCAATCTCTGCAGAACTAGCTTCCTCCTGGGTGATGGGGGTGCTAGCCGTGGTTTGAGGTAGTGAAGATCCAGATAACTTGTGAGATCTGGAAAGCCAAGGGAGGGAAAAATAGTTATGGCTCAGTCAGTCTCATTTAAAAATTAACTTTAAAAAACCCTATGCCTTAACCAAGTTGACATCATTAATGATGGTATGTCCTTCCCAAAAATGCTGTTGCTCCTAATTTGAAATAAGCGCTTTCTTTAGGGCTAATTAAGCTGATGAATGATGTTTCCAAAGACCACAGAGTTAACCTGTTCAGTCTACAGCAAAGCCAGGGATGTTAGTTACGATGACATAGACTTTGCACTTTCAAAAATAACTATTCTATTTACTCTGGGACAGCATGGATTGGGTGAAAGAAAAAAAGAACTACTTAATTAATGTTTTTATTTTGTTTTCTTTGGCATTTCCCCTTTTTCTACCAAAAAAAATGAATATAGATTTAACAGTTCAGTCGCTCTGTCCTGTCTGACTCTCTGCGACCCCATGAATCACAGCACGCCAGGCCTCCCTGTCCATCACCAACTCCTGGAGTTTACCCAACCTCATGTCCATCAAGTCGGTGATGCCATCTAGCCATCTCATCCTCTGTCGTCCCCTTCTCCTCCTGCCCCCAATCCCTCCCAGCATCAGAGTCTTTTCCAATGAGTCAACTCTTCGCATCAGGTGGCCAAAGTATTGGAGTTTAGCTTCAGCATCAGTCCTTCCAATGAACACTCAGGAGTAATCTCCTTTAGGATGGACTGGTTGGATCTCCTTGCAGTCCAAGGGACTCTCAAGAGTCTTCTCCAACACCACAGTTCAAAAGCATCAAGTTTTTCGTGCTCAGCTTTCTTCACAGTCCAACTTTCACATCCATACATGACCACAGGAAAAACCATAGCCTTGACTAGACGAACCTTTGTTGGCAAAGTAATGTCTCTGCTTTTAAATATGCTATCTAAGTTGGTGATAATTTCCTTCCAAGGAGTAAGCATCTTTTAATTTCATGGCTGCAGTAACCATCTGCAGTGATTTTGGAGCCCAGAAAAATAGTCTGACACTGTTTCCACTGTTTCCCCAACTATTTCCCATGAAGTGATGGGACCAGATGCCATGATCTTAGTTTTCTTAATGTTGAGCTTTAAGCCAACTTTTTCACTCTCCACTTTTACTTTCATCAAGAGGCTTTTTAGTTCCTCTTCACTTTCTTCCGTGAGGGTGGTGTCATCTGCATATTTGAGGTTATTGATATTTCTCCCGGCAATCTTGATTCCAGCTTGTGCTTCATCCAGCCTAGCATTTCTCATGATGTACTCGGCATATAAGTTAAATAAGCAGGGTGACAATATACAGCCTTGACATACTCCCTTTTATATTTGGAACCAGTCTGTTATTCCATTTCCAGTTCCAACTGTTGCTTCCTGACCTGCATACAGGTTTCTCAAGAGGCAGATCAGGTGGCCTGGTATTTCCATCTCTTTCAGAATTTTCCACAGTTTGTTGTGATCCACACAGTCTAAGGCTTTAGTGTAGTCAATAAAGCGGAAATAGATGTTTTCCTGGAATTCTCTTGCTTTTTTGATGATCCAGCAGATGTTGGCAATTTGATGTCTGGTTCCTCTGCCTTTTCTAAAACTGGCTTGAACATCTGGAAGACGGCATTTATTTGTTGCAACATTGACATCTATTAATTTTTCCCACCCAATAGTAGTTGTTTCTCTTGTAAGAAATTTACCCCATTCTTAGAATAGTTTGTGTGATATTGATCTCACCCTAAGCTTCAGGACTGGGTCTTGACTGGCTTAAGGCACTAGAAGAGTCAGTCTGTTGTGATTAGATCAGAAATAGACACATGGTCTAATTGGTGGCCATGAGCTAATAAGAAACAGATTGTTTCAGGAAAATGAAAGTTTACTTCTTTAGAAGGGACTATGACAGCATTCCACTTACTGGATCCAGACAGGATCTTTTTTATCATAAAGTGAAAGTGAAAGTCACCTCAGATCAGATCAGATCAGTCGCTCAGTAGTGTCCAACTCTTTGCGACCCCATGAACTGCAGCACGCCAGGGCTCCCTATCCATCACCAGCCCTCGGAGGTCACTCAGACTCATATTCATCAAGTCAGTGATGCCATCCAGCCATCTCATCCTGTCGTCCCCTTCTCCTCCTGCCCCCAATCCCTCCCAGCATCAGAGTCTTCTCCAATGAGTCAACTCTTTGCATGAGGTGGCCAAAATACTGGAGTTTCAGCTTTAGCATCATTCCTTCCAAAGTAATCCCAGGGCTGATCTCCTTCAGAATGGACCAGTTGGATCTCCTTGCAGTCCAAGGGACTCTCAAGAGTCTTCTCCAACACCACAGTTCAAAAGCATCAATTCTTCAGTGCTCAGCCTTCTTCACAGTCCAGCTCTCACATCCATACATGACCACAGGAAAGACCATAGCCTTGACTAGGCGAACCTTTGTTGGCAAAGTGATGTCTCTGCTTTTGAATATGCTATCTAGGTTGGTCATAACTTTCCTTCCAAGGAGTAAGCGTCTTTTAATTTCATGGCTGCAATCACCATCTGCAGTGATTTTGGAGCCCAGAAAAAGAAAGTCTGACACTGTTTCCACTGTTTCTCCATCTATTTCCCATGTAGTGATGGGACCAGATGCCATGATCTTCGTTTTCTGAATGTTGAGCTTTAAGCCAACCTTTTCACTCTCCACTTTCACTTTCATCAAGAGGCTTTTGAGTTCCTCTTCACTTTCTGCCATAAGGGTGGTATCATCTGCATATCTGAGGTTATTGATATTTCTCCCGGCAATCTTGATTCCAGCTTGTGTTTCCTCCAGTCAGCATTTCTCATGATGTACTCTGCATATAAGTTAAATAAACAGGGTGACAATATACAGCCTTGACGTATTCCTTTTCCTATTTGGAACCAGTCTGTTGTTCCATGACCAGTTCTAACTGTTGCTTCCTGACCTGCATACAGATTTCTCAAGAGGCAGATCAGGTGGTCTGGTATTCCCATCTCTCTCAGAATTTTCCACAGTTTATTGTGATCTACACAGTCAAAGGCTTTGGCATAGTCAATAAAGCAGAAATAGATGTTTTTCTGGAACTCTCTTGCTTTTTCCATGATCCAGCGGATGTTGGCAATTTGATCTCTGGTTCCTCTGCCTTTTCTAAAACTAGCTTGAACATCAGGAAGTTCACGGTTCACATATTGCTGAAGCCTGGCTTGGAGAATTTTGAGCATTACTTTACTAGCGTGTGAGATGAGTGCAATTGTGCAGTAGTTTGAGCACTCTTTGGCATTGCCTTTCTTTGGGATTGGGATGAAAACTGACCTTTTCCAATCTTGTGGCCACTGCTGAGTTTTCCAAATGTGCTGGCATATTGAGTGCAGCACTTTCACAGCATCATCTTTCAGGATTTGGAATAGCTCCACTGGAATTCCATCACCTCCACTAGCTTTGTTCGTAGTGATGCTTTCTAAGGCCCACTTGACTTCACATTCCAGGATGTCTGGCTTTAGGTCAGTGATCACACCATCATGATTATCTGGGTCGTGAAGCTCTTTTTTGTACAGTTCTTCTGTGTATTCTTGCCACCTCTTCTTAATATCTTCTGCTTCCATTAGGTCCATACCATTTCTGTCCTTTATCGAGCTCATTTTTGCATGAAATGTTCCTTTGGTATCTCTGATTTTCTTGAATAGATCCTTAGGCTTTCCCATTCTGTTGTTTTCCTCTATTTCTTTGCATTGTTCGCTGAAGAAGGCTTTCTTATCTCTTCTTGCTATTCTTTGGAACTCTGCATTCAGATGTTTATATCTTTCCTTTTCTCCTTTGCTTTTTGCTTCTCTTCTTTTCACAGCTATTTGCAAGGCCTCCCCAGACAGCCATTTTGCTTTTGTGCATTTCTTTTCCATGGGGATGGTCTTGATCCCTGTCTCCTGTACAATGTCACGAACCTCATTCCATAGTTCATCAGGCATTCTATCTATCAGATCTAGGCCCTTATATCTATTTCTCACTTCCACTGTATAATCATAAGGGATTTGATTTAGGTCATACCTGAATGGTCTAGTGGTTTTCCCTACTTTCTTCTATTTAAGTCTGAATTTGGCAATAAGGAGTTCATGGTCCAAGCCACAGTCAGCTCCTGGTCTTGTTTTTGCTGATTTTATAGAGTTTCTCCATCTTTGGCTGCAAAGAATATAATCGATCTGATTTCGGTGTTGACCATCTGGTGATGTCCATGTATAGAGTCTTCTCTTGTGTTGTTGGAAGAGGGTATTTGCTATGACCAGTGCATTTTCTTGGCAAAACTCTGTTAGTCTTTGCCCTGCTTCATTCCGTATTCCAAGGCAAAATTTGCCTGTTACTCCAGGTGTTTCTTGACTTCCTACTTTTGCATTCCTAGTCATGTCCAACTCTTTGTGACACTGTGGACTATTCTCCAGGCCAGAATACTGGAGTGGGTAGCCTTTCCCTTCTCCAAGGAATCTTTCCAACCCAGGGATCGAACCCAGGTCTCCCACGCTGCAGGCAGATTCTTTACCAGCTGAGCCACAAGGGAAGCCCAAGAGTGCTGGAGTGGGTAGCCTATCCCTTCTCCAGAGGATATTCCTGACCCAGTAATTGAACTGGGATCTTCTGCATTGCCCATGGATTCTTTACCAACTGAGCTATGAGGGAAGCCCTGTTTATCTTAAGGTGTGATTGTATCTGTGAATGAAGCGGAAGCAGAGTGACGAAATGCAAAGTATGGCATGCAGGGGTAGGGGTGGGGGAAACCAAAAACACAACACTGGTTCTAATCTCAATGTGTCCTAAACTATTTTCTTCTGAAGAGGAACTGCTCCTGAACTAGACAGATCTGGAGCCAGTAAATTTATTTTCTTTATGTAGACAGTTTAGACAGATTTAAAGAGGTAGGAAGAGTCCTGATATAGTTAAACCACAAGGATCTGAAGAAGAAAGTGAAAAATTAGCCATACCCAACTCACCCAGACATATCAATCATTCCAATATTGGTGAGATGTTAAGCTCTCTTGGATTCTTCCAGACAGATTAGAGTAAAAGTTAGATAATTATTTCTGTACTCTTGAGACAAAGGAGGACTTTTCAAGTATTTCACCGGAGCTGGAAACTATAATGAAAAAGGTCAATCTAACCTCATAAAAGTTTAAAACTTTTTATATAGAGAAAAGTAGTAGCAAAGTTAAAAGACACGATAAACTGGAAAAAATAAATGCAACAGTACATGTGTGTATGTTAGGCTCTCAGTTGTGTTTGACTCTTTGTGACCCCATGGATTGTAACCCACCAGGCTCTACTGTGCATGAGATTCTCCAAGCAAGAATACTGGAGTGGGTAGCCATTTCCTTCTCCAGGGGATCTTCCCGACTCAAGGATCAAACCTAGGTCTCCTGCATTGCAGGCAGATGCTTTACTATCTGAGCTACTAGAGAAGCCCTGAGCTAAAGAATTAATACTATTAATATATAAACAATTTTCTCAAATTAGTAATTAAAAGTTGAATAAAAGTAAAAAGCATGTAAAATAAATAGGTGATTCAAGAAGAAGAAACATATATGTGTATGCTGCTGCTGCTAAGTTGCTTCAGTCATGTCCAACTCTTTGCAACCCCATGGACTGCAGCCCACCGAGCTCCTCTGTCCATGGGATTTTTCCAGGCAAGAGTACTGGAGTGGGTTGCCATTGCCTTCTCTATATATGTATATATGTATCTCCAAATAATCAGCTCTACTCTGGCTAGCTTTGGGACTTTGAGCAATGAATCTGACTTCTCTACTTTGCACCTCCAACAGGGCTTCCCTGGTGGCTCAGATGATAAAGAATCTGCCTGCAATGCAGTGGACCTGGGTTTGATCCCTGGGTCAAGAAGATTCCTTGGAGAAGGGAATAGCTACCCTCTCCAGTATTCTTGCCTGAAAAATTTCATGGACAGAGGGGCCTGGTGGGCTATGGTCCATGGGGTCGCAAAGAGTTGGACATGACTGAGTGACTAACACCTTCACTTCACTTTTCATTGTTAAAACAGGAATAAGGTCACCTGCTTCACAGCATTTTTATAAACTCAAAATGAAAAAAATCATGTGAAATATTTTATAAATATGAAGAATTAGATTTAGGAAATGGCCTCCAAATTTACTTGTATGGTTGTCTTATCTCTTGTCATTTTGCTTTTGGAAGAAGAGGAGTAACCAAGAAGCCCTTGTGATTCACAAAGTTCTTTTGCAACTTCTGATTGCTAAGTTTTGATCATAATACCATACCCTGTTTGGGTCAATGGATTCAATGACCAAAATAGTTAAGCTACAACTAGAACAATGTTTAATGTGCAAGTGATTGATGTGTTGCTACAAAGTACTCATGGCCAAGGCTGGGGAGGAAAACAGTTGCTACCATCAAGAGCCAATTCTAGATAGATAATATTTTAAGTACTTTTCAAGTGTTATCTCTGAATCTTTACAATGATCCTATAAGGGTATTATGTAACCTATTTTTTTTTTTTTTTTGGAAATTCTCACTCTCAAAGACTAAGTAACTAGCTTAACTAATAAAGAAGAGAGCCAAATAGTGGGTTCAGGTCAGAGTCACACACTCATGCCGCTCTTTTACTTCTAATGTTATAATCAGGTAGTTATTTTGAATGAAAAAAGATACTAGAATATCAGGATTATATATGCAACATTTTTCTTATATTTTCTCTACTTTACATATATATTGGTGTCCCAACCTCAAATCAAGACTGGGTAAGGAACAAATCTTTCAGAAGCCAATGAGTGCCAAGCACTATGCTTGATGTTGGAAAGTTTAAAAAATGAGATTAGGTGGTGTTTCTGCCCAGAACACATTATTTCTTGTTTTCTCAGCTTATAGCACAGGCTGCTTTATTGTTAGGTACTCATTGCATGCATCACCATTTGCAATTGCATTATTAACCTCACTAAAACTCAGGGCTATGAAGTTTAACATTCTTAGGTTGAAATCATCACTTTGCTACTTGCTCACAGCTAACTAGTTTGCTACTTGCTAACTGTATAACTCTAAGTTTCCTCCTTATCAAATGAAGAGAATAACAACTTTTTGATAGCACTGATATGAGAATTGAGATACTTTGCGTAAAACACTTACCAGAATACCTAGAACACAGTGAGCACCCAACAAATGATGCATTTGATAACAGTTATTATTATGGTGAATTTCTATATTCAAGTCTGAAGGTGATGCATTTTGATGAAAAACTTTAGTCTACTTTGGATTCATCAAAATCAGCAATGAGTTGAATTAATAGAGCTATATACAGGGGATGATAATTTTAGTTTGAGGACACTAGGACCTTCAAATTTCCCTTTTCATTATATTGCTAAAAAGAAAAGCAATATATTTAACTGAGATATACCACAGAGTTAGAAATTCTCATGAACCCTTGATGGGGCTAAAGTGCCCATGGATTTTATCTCAGGGCAAAGTCAGCAGCAGAGAACAGCAACAGTTGGAATTCTCCTAGGTCACAGTATTTTAAAAGATGTCTCATGGTCCATTGCATTCAAAATTGTATACATTTTTATTTTAATATTGAGATCTCTGACAACCTGACTGGTTCCCAGAGGATTCTACCCAGGATAGAGCAGAATCACATTGCACCTCTCCCCGAAATGAAAATGTCATCTGTTATTATATCAACATGACATTGTATGCATTAGCATATTTCAAATACATACCAATTTACATAATGCTTAGCAAACCATCTTTCTGTGTTGCATAAAGCTTTCCAGCTCTCCCCTTTATTTATTGCTGTTATTGGAGGCTGACACACCCATGCATAGGAGACTCTGAGTGCAAGTTTAATATGACTGTGAGCAGTGGGAGTCTAGTATGGACTTCAATTCTGGCCAGGCAGAAGCCGCCAGGTGCACTGTTCTCCCTAAAAGGACACTGGGGGACTCTTCATTTATTATGATCTGTGTCATTTTATGCGTTTCTTATTTATTTCCAGTATTCCCTAAACCTATGAACTTCTGGCAACCCTTAGAAGTATTTGAACATTATTTTCTATTGTTTTTATTGGTGGTAGATTTTACCTGTAAATAATTTTTAGAGAACTTTGGCTTCAGTTCAGTTCAGTTCAGTTGCTCAGTTGTGTCTGACTCTTTGTGACCCCATGGATGGCAGCACATCAGGCCTCCCTGTCCATCACCAACTCCCAGAGTTTGCTTAAACTCATGCCCATTGAGTCAGTGATGCCATCCAACCATCTCATCCTCTGTTGTTCCCTTCTCCTGCCTTCAATCTTTCCCAGCATCAGGGTCTTTTCTATGAGTCAGCTCTTCGCATCAGGTGGCCAAAGTATTGGAGTTTCAGCTTCAACATCAGACCTTCTAGTGAATATTCAGGACTGATTCCCCTTAGGATGGACTGGTTGGATCTCCTTGCTGTCCAAGGGACTCTCAAGAGTCTTCTCCAACACCACAGTTCAAAAGCATCAATTCTTCGGTACTCAGCTTTTTTTATAGTCCAACACTCACATCCATACATGACTACTGGAAAAACCATAGCCTTGACTAGATGGACCTTTGTTGACAAAGTAATGTCTCTCTTAGATATCTGTTTTTTCTGTTTTAGATTTTTCTCATCCCAGATGGAAATTGTTTCCAGATACATCTTTGAGACTCCTAGGAACAAACACTGAGATTGAATCAGGAGTGCAAAACATGTGTTTGGTAGAAAAACCTGTGGAAGGAAAAGGGAGCAGATAGGGTTGAGGAGGGAGACCTGGCAGACTGCAGTGCAGGTCTCATAAAGGCTATAGTAGCACAGAGGAAGGTTACCCATTAGAACATCCCTATGTTGGACAGAAATGGCTTGGGCCTTGTCCTATGGCTTTGCCCAGTCACCAGCTTAGGTTACTTATGGCTGAAAACATGAGATGGACCCAGAGGAACTAAACCCTGGGAGCTGGCAGCTAACTAGAGTCGCCAGAGCTGGGTAGCAAGTCCTTTCTTGAAGTGGGATCTAAGTGCCTCTTTGGGCTTGTCACTTGGCTGCTGTCCTCTTACTGCAAAGCAGTATTTGTTTTCCCTTAAAGTTGGAGGTTTGGAAGACATAAGTAAATGTAAGGAAACATGTGACTCTCCTCCAGTTCCAAAATACTCTTATAACTGTGAATTTTTAATGCCTATTTGTGTGCTTTTAGGGAAAAGGCTGGGAGAAGGCAATGGCACCCCACTCCAGTACTCTTGCCTGGAAAATCCCATGGACGGAGGAGCCTGGTGGGCTGCAGTCCATGTGGTCGTTAAGAGTCAGACATGACTGAGCAACTTCACTTTCACTTTTCACTTTTCATGCACTGGAGAAGGAAATGGCAACCCACTCCAGTGTTCTTGCCTGGAGAATCCCAGGGACGGGGGAGCCTGGTGGGCTGCCGTCTCTGGGGTCGCACAGAGTTGGACACAACTGAAGCGACTTAGCAGCAGTAGCAGTAGCAGGGAAAAGGCTGATCACCACTGTTAGCTTGCAAGTCTTTTGGAGGTTATATATGGCATGGACAATTGCTGAATTTTCCTTTAGTCTTTCAAAGCCAAGTGGAAGCAAAAGTGAGTGCCTCTTGTTGTTCCAAAGAAGCTAATCACCAAACTGTTTTCACAGTTCATTTAGAATTTACTGCAGAATAATATTCATAAGTCATCAGAGATATTGAAACTACTGGCCATGCATTTCAGGGAACTATCTAGCTATTAATCACTCAATAATCCCTGCTTAATTGGTGAAATTGAGTGTAAGGAAAATGTCACTATCTCTCAGGGGATAAATGTGTGTGTTTCTGTTAATGCTTGTGACATGCGATAGTTTCCCACAACTCGTCTTCTTCACATCTCCATCCCTTGCTCTGAACAAGGAGATTTTATATGTGTGTTTATTACTCAGCGGATCACACTGTGGATCCAGCATTCTGTTTGTTCAGGTGGTATTTGGCATCTGCCAGTTGCACTGTCTGCTTACAGATGTTCCCTATAATATTTCATTAGGTAGTTGAGCTGACTCACTTGATGGTTCCTTTACAAATTGAAATGTTTTATTGCTTAATTATAGACATATTTAGAAATGCTGAAAATCCTGACTTTGGACTCAAGAGTAGTTTTCATCATAAAGCCCTTGTCTCCTGGGCCATCTTCTTCTCTTTTTTATATTAGAAAGCATTCTGTTAAGACCCTTAAAAAATATGTACTTCCATATTCCCCTTCCACTCGGGAGACTCATTCTTCATCTGTAAAATGATGGAATTGGACTAAGGGAATTTTAATGTCTCATGTAGGCCTGTACCCATGTGTTTCAAGGGAAATGCCTTTCCTCTCTGAAGACTAATAAAAAATAATGACTGGGCTGATTCTGCTAGACTCATTCCACTCACTGACACGGGTGCAATAAGGTTCCAGGCCTAGGAGGGAAAGAGAGGGCTCTTCTATCCAGAGGCCTCAGGAGAGATTTGACAACGTGACCTCTATAAGAGAAATAACAGTACTTATTCCTCATTGTGGGCTTATAATGTGGCCCTATGACTAGTGTTTATATTTATTACATGGATGAAAAACCTATAAGAACAGCATCACTGACCTCATTTTATAGATGTCGAGAATGAGTCTAAAAAGAATAAGCAACATGGCCGTAGTCACTGGACTTTCAGGGGGCTGAGCAAGGTACGGACAAGGGTTCCACCTGACTCTGCTGTTCTGAGTCATCACACTATTTCTCTGGTCATTTTATTGGTTCATTCATTCTATGCTTGGGATCAAGATCCTGCATCATACCATGGCTGGACAAAGAAAGGGTGAAGATTTGGTGGGATGAGTGTGTGGCAGAGATGAGGAAGTTCTCTGTGTCCTTTGTGGATGAGATCACGTCGTGTTTGTGCTGTCAGTTCAGTCGCTCAGTCATGTCTGAATCTTTGCAACCCCGTGGACTGCAGCATGCCAGGCTTCCCTGCCATCACCAACTCCCAGAGCTTATTCAAACACATGTCCATCAAGTCGGTGATGCCATCCAACCATCTTATCCTCTATCATCCCCTTCTCCTCCTGCCTTCAGTTTCTCCCAGCATCAGGGTCTTTTCCATGGAGTCAGTTCTTCGCATCAAGTGGCCAAAGTATTGGAGTTTAGCTTCAGCATCAGTCCTTCAGTGAATATTCAGGACTATTTTCCTTTAGGATGGACTGGTTGGATCTCCTTGCAGTCCAAGGGACTCTCAAGATTCTTGTCTAATACCACAGTTCAAAAGCATCAATTCTTCAGTGCTCAGCTTTCTTTATAGTCCAACTCTCACATTCATATGTGACTACTGGAAAAAGAATAGCTTTGACTAGATGGACCTTTGTTGGCAAAGTAATGTCTCTACTTTTCAATATGTTATCTAGGTTGGTCATAACTTTTCTTCCAAGGAACAAGCATCTTTGAATTTCATGGCTGAAGTCACCATCTGCAGTGATTTTGGAGCCCCCGAAAATAAACTCTCTCACTATTTCCACTGTTTTTCCATCTATTTGTCGTGAAGTGATGAGACCAGATGCCATGATCCTAGTTTTCTGAATGTTGACTTTTAAGCCAACTTTTTCACCCTCCTATTTCACTTGCATGAAGAGGCTCTTTAGTTCTTAAATTTCTGCTATAAGGGTGGTGTCATCTGCGTATCTGAGGTAATTGATATTTCTCCCAGCAATCTTGATTACAGCTTGTGCTTTCTCTAGCCCAGTGTTTCTCATGATGTACTCTGCATAAAAGTTCAATAAGCAGGGTGACAATATACAGCCTTGAAGTACTCCTTTCTCTATTTGAAACCAGTCTGTTGTTCCATGTCCAGTTCTAACTGTTGCTTCATGCCCTGCATACAGGTTTCTCAAAAGGTAGGTCAGGAGGTCTGGTATTCCCATCTCTTTAAGAATTTTCCACAGTTTGTTGTGATCCACACAGTCAAAGACTTTGGCCTAGTCAATACAGCAGAAATAGATGTTTTTCTGGAACTCTCTTGCTTTTCCATGATCCAACAGATGTTGGCAATTTTATCTCTGGTTCCTCTTCCTTGTCTAAAACCAACTGGAATATCTGGAAGTTCACAGTTCATATACTGTTGAAGCCTGGCTTGGAGAATTACAAACATTACTTTACTAGTGTGTGAGATGAGTGCAATTGTGCAGTAGTTTGAACATTCTTTGGCATTACTTTTCTTTGGATTTGGAATGAAAACTGACCTTTGCCAGTCCTGTGGCTACTGCTGAGTTTTCCAAGTTTGCTGGCATATTGAGTGCAGCACTTTCACACCATCATCTTTTAGGATTTGAAATAGCTCAACTGAAATTTCACCGCCTCTGCTAGCTTTGTTCATAGTGATGCTTCCTAAGGCCCACTTGACTTTCCATTACAGGATGTCTGGCTCTAGGTTGATGATCACACCGTCATGACTATCTGGGTTGTGAAGATCTTTTTTTAATAGTTCTGTGTATTCTTGCTACTCTTCTTAACATCTTCTCCTTATGTTAGGTCCATACTATTTCTGTCATTTATTGTGTCCATCTTTGCATGAAATGTTCCCTTGGTATCTCTAATTTTCTTGAAAAGATCTCTAGACTTTCCCATTCTATTGTTTTTGTCTATTTCTTTGCATTGGTCGCTGAGGAAGGCTTTCTTACCTCTCCTTGCTCTTCTTTGGAACTCTGCATTCAGATGTTTATATCTTTCCTTTTCTCCTTTGCCTTTCGCTTCTCTTCTATTCACAGCTATTTGTAAGGTTTCCTCAGACAACCATTTTGCCTTTTTGCATGTCTTTTCCTTTGGGATGATCCCTGCCTCAGGGATCAAGACAGTTCTTAGGGCTGGACATTCCCAATATAGAAAAACTCATAGAACTTTTTACTTTAGCTGCTCTTAGTTAGGATATATAGTCCTCATCATGTGTTCCCCAGTCTCTAATAGCTCCTATGACATTATGCCTGGTTCTCGGGTATTTGGGGATTATTTTACCAACACTCCTGTAAAAAGCTATGAGTTTATCTGTATTGGGACTGTCCAGCCCTGAATTGATAACCATAGCCATTGGATTGCCCTAGGTTATTGGCTCACTACTGAAGAACAAAAGTGTGAAAGGGTACCCAAGATTATATTATCAGGTAATTCCCAAGCAAAAGCATGTCTATTGTAGAAAAGAAAGACAGACTGAATGCTAAGAGGACAATATAATAAATTCCATATATAATCATATCTTTCACATATTTACATGCAAATATACAATTTTAATGTATATAATATATTCTATTTATGGAGTGCTATTTTGCTCTTTAAAGCTGTATAACACCCCTATGAATTAGGTGTGATTGTTCTTACTGTACAAATAAGAATTTAAAGAGAAACTGAGCCTCAAAGAAGGCAAATAACATTCACAAATTCATATAACTGGTAATAGAAATGGCCGGGGTTCTGATTTTGATACCTAACTCTTCCCCACTGCACTGTAACTACTTTGACATAGAAGGTGGTGTCACCTATTACACCTATAGGTAGAGTGGGTCTATTTTGCAGAGGAGAAATCACTTTCAGCTACATGCCAGTCTTCTCCAAATTGCTGTTTAGCTTGCCTCTTAAAATTGTGTTAGCTTTATTGAATACTTGCCAAACATTTTGAGAGAATATTCATTTTGCTTGATGCCAGTGGTACTAATGGGCAGGCTGTTCTTGCAGGATGCAGCAGACTCAGTTCCCAGTCAAGGATTATCAGTTGATGTTGCGCAGGATGATAGATCAAAAGATTTTGGCTCTCCAAGAAAATTTAGGGGCAAAAGTCAAGAAGAAAAAGAAAAACAAACAACTCTAAAGTTGTAAGTTAGCTTATCAAAGCCAGAGTGAATAAAACCAATAACAACACCAAGAAAAAAATTATGCACTCCTCTTATCATTCACACAAAGCCAGACATTAAGAAGAGAGAGAGAGATATACCTGTCCAAACCAAATCAATGACTAAAGGCCTGATAACAAATGCATGAAGGGAAGGGAAAGATGACGATAAAGACTCCATTCTCTGAAAAGACATCATTGAGTGTGACTGGGTTCTGGAGCTCGTAGGCTCGTTTTAATGCTTTGGTAGGGTCTCCAGTTATTGTATATGTGACCTCCTGAGCCATGATTAGGAATGATTTTTATCTCAAGGATGATTAATAGATCTGTGTAGAAGCTAAATGGTGAAGGGCTTGGAGGGCAGGGTAAAATAATTACTAGGCATTGTACATAGTGTTAAAAAACTGTTCTCTGTAGAAATAGAGATAGTTTCATCTCTGGCTCAGATGATGCCTTTCTGTAAACACTTTATCAACCTTGGCTTTTGTTTCTTTTTTTTTCCTCTTAATTTCTTATGTAATTTATAATCCAAATGATCCAATTGAACTCTCAAGTATATTAATTTTAGTAAAATGAGTATATTTGCGTATATTGAGTATGTGCTGTGAGCCAGACATTCATGTCTAGGCTGTGGTGGACAGACAAAAATAATCAAGTGAATAAGTGAACAAGATGATTATAGATAGTAATAACTGCTATAAGGAAACCCTACAATTGTAACAGTGATTGGACTTTACGGGTAAAGAAGTTTGGCTAATTTAGATATGGTGGTCTGAAGAGAACATCCTAACTAACTGTATTTCATAGGTTTGTTTTTTTTTTTTCTCAAGCAGATTGAGTCTGCGGGAGAAAGAATAAACTAGGATTCAAATCATGCCCTATCATTATTTCATTCTTTGATTTACTCTTTGATTCACCCTCAAAGCATTTATTGCACTACACATTTTATACCGATAACTGGTAGTTATTAGATATTTATTTTTTTACTCATTCACATGGGCTTCCCTTGTGGCTCAGCTGTAAAGAATTCACCTGCAGTGCAGAAGACCTTGGTTCAATCCCTGGGTTGGGAAGATCTCCTGGAGAAAGGAAAGGGTACCCACTCCAGTATTCTGACCTGGAGAATTCGATGGACTGTATAGTCCATGGGGCCGCAAAGAACTGGACACAACTGAGTGACTTTCAGTTTGCTCATTCACACAACATATTTACTGAATGCCTACTGGGTGCTCTATGCTAAGTGTTTGTGACAATCCACCAAAACCAAAGAAAGGTCATGGCTAATGGTGGCCAGGGGTGTGGTTTTGATCATGTTCAATTTCAATATTTATTAGACATACAAGTAGATGATAAATTTACCAATCCAGAATTTTTGAGAGCACCATGGCCAAGAAGTTCAAATTTGAGTTTTATCAGCAGAGAGATGCTGTGTAATGTCTTAAGATTATTTGAGTTCATGAAAGGATTGAGCATAAAGGAGAGGATCAATGATGAAACTCTGGAACACTTAAATATTATGAAAGAGGGAGCCATTATATGGATCGATGAAGGAGGTATCAGTAGAATAAAAGGAAAACCAAGGAACTGTATAGCTCTGAAATCCAAAGGAAGGTAATATATTAAGAACATAGAACAACTGTGTAAAATTCTGCTTACTAAGTCAAGTAAGATGAAGACTGAGAATAGAGGATAAAATTTAGCAACATGGAGATTGCCTGTGACCTTGATATGAACAGTTTCAACAAAGCCTGATTGGAATTGTTTTTCGAGAGAAAGGAAAGTGAATAATCAGGGAAAATGTGTATAGAACTGTTTTTAGAAGAATTTTGCCAAAGAAGACAGCAAAGAAATGTGCTAGAAGCTGGCAAGAGAAATAGGATAAAAAGAAGGGTTGCTACAGTGGCAGAAACAATAGCAGATTTGCATACTGACAAGAAAGAACCAATAGTGAACTAAACAGATAATGTAAGGAATGTCGGTTTCTGAAGAGTTGTTCTAAGTGGATGAAAGGAAGTAGGATTTAGTGTGCAAGTGGAAGGATGAGCTTTGAAGGGGATGATGGATACTTTGTCTGTGGTTAGAGGCAGAATGACAGAGTATATAGATTCAGACACTGGCAGGTGGGGAGCTGTTGTAAAGGGCATCTGTGGAAGTTTTCTTGTTGCTGCTTTCATTTTTCCAGTGATGTAGGACACAAGGGGAAACATTCAGTTCCCAAACTATTTATATGCCTTATAATTTCAAGCAAGTAATTCAGTCTGCTTGAATCTTAGTTTTTCCATCTGTGAAACTGGAAAATATTTGTCTCTAGGGACCTCAGTGGTTAAGACTCTGCGCCCCCAATACAGGGGGCGTGGGTTCAATCCCTCGTTGGCTAAGATCCTGATTTCCTCATGGTGCAGCCAAAACAAACAAACAAACAAACAAAACCTCATCTCTAAGTATAGTAATAATGATTAAGTGTGACATTTATATAGAAAAAATACCAGCCTGGGAATCTGCACCATCAATTAATTTTGGCCAAACCTGACTTTGGTATGAGCAAAAAAGAATTAGCATCTAAAATAGCATATGTGCCCTAGATTTCACTTAGGAGGACTTGCTTCACTACAGGGAGGCAGCCAGTAACTAACAAGAGCATGAACTGAAGGGGTTTGGCTTAATTGTTAAGAAGTACATTTATAAAAGACTTACTATGTCTGCCATCTGGTCTCTGGCCAAGGAGAACTCACTAAAATGTTTTAGCCATAGTTCTTCTCCACATACCTATTGGTACCCACCAGACTGGAGTGACCGTGATCAACCGCACATGGGGAAAAAGCAAATGTCAGTGTTCAGTTTCCTTTCCCAGGCTAAGTGTTCCAGGCATGTGAGATATCACCCTGATTAAAGTGTCAAATGCCCTCTAATCACATTAAAATGAAATGTGACCAGAGCATACCAGGAAGTGCAGCATCCCTGTCACCTTTTCTCTTTTCCTTATAATAGCAATATCTATCTGCTATATACCAGATAATATGAATGTCTCTTCACATTGTAGGGACAATGAGATGACTTTCATTTGACAGATCTTATTATGCAGGAAATCAACTGCTCTGAAATTAACATGGGCTCTTATTAAAGTCATTATGCGAAATGTCTCTGTTCCTGGGATTTTAACCAGGCAAATCCCTTATTCTTATCCTTCCTCACTGATTTTTCTTTTTATGTATTTTTTAACTGGTAATAATGCAGTGATGTATTACAGACATAACTAATGCCAGGAAGACTAAAATGTTTTATACTACAGATATTTACCATCATACATTGGGTGCCCATGATACTAGAGGAGTTAATATTGAAAATAAAGTTTGGAAGTCTGTGGTGCTTTATGAACAGAGAATTTTTCCTATTTTTGAGTCTATAAAGTCAGCACTATGAGAGTAGGGAGGTTACATTATTCAGTGGTTCTTTTTTAGTCAATCAGAGTAATACCTAGTTTACTATAAGTACCCCACAAATATCAGTTTGTTAATTTAGTATTAATAATTCTCTGATGAAATTAAGCCTGTCATTAAGAGTTGTTTATTAAGAATCATGGGAAAAATTGCAGCCCCTTAGGTTAGAATTTTTTCAGAACCTATCTCTAATAAGTATCTGAAAGTTACAATAAGAAGCCCAGACTCTGAACAATAAATATTTTCTCTCTCTAAATCATAATTTAGGAGTAACTTCCCTTATATTTGACTGATTAAATTCTGAAGAGGGTAGATGTCAAAAATATAAAATGTGTCCAAGATCTACTTAAAATCATGGATGTTTTTAAGGTTCTTGCATCTCAGTTAAATTCTTATATATGAACCTGCTGCTGCTGCTGCTGCGTCACTTCAGTCGTGTCGGACTCTGTGCGACCCCATAGACAGCAGCCCATCAGGCTCCCCCGTCCCTGGGATTCTCCAAGCAAGAACACTGGAGTGGGTTGCCATTTCCTTCTCCAATGCATGAAAGTAAAAAGTGAAAGTGAAGTCGCTCAGGCGTGTTTGACTCTTAGCGACCCCATGGATTGCAGCCCACCAGGCTCCTCCGTCCATGGGGTTTGCCAGGCAAGAGTACTGGAGTGGGGTGCCATTGCCTTCTCCGATATATGAACCTAGATTTAGATTTATTAATTTTTTTTTAGTGAGAAAGATTAGGCTTGCCCTAATTTGGAAGAGAGCATAAGTTTGAAATAACTAAAATGAAATAAGGAAACATAATACTATCTAGTGAATTCAATTTTGACATTTAACATCGCCATTTCCTAACTTGAGTCAAGCAAGACTCTCAAGTGATTACCAGAAGGACAATGAGATGTATGATCTAAGCTATAGATTAAAAAATCAGATGCCTGCAGAGAGTAGACCAATGAATATGCGTGTGAGTCTGTGGGGGTAGGGAAATAGTTTGAGTTGAAAATGTGGTATACTGGCCCACAGCTTATTTAAAAGTATTCATATCAGTCTTTTTGTAAAAAATATTATACAGTGTGTCAACAAAAAATTTAATAGTCAATCTTTAAAAAACCCTACAAAATTGTATGTAAGCTAATCTGAATATTATAACCCAGGAGATAGTCCGAAGAGGCCATATGTGTACCAGAATCTGGTACATATGTGATTTTTGTGAGATGGTACATACAAACAAGTACACATCTCAGTAGAAAGTCACTGCTAATCACAAGGAACAGACATCTTAGTTAATGGTTTTAGTGCTTTTCTAAGGATGGGAAATGGAAGAATCCAGGTTCATAAAAAGTTTCTCTAAAAATATCTTAACAATCTGAAGACCAGTTCTGCCAATTTTCTTAGAAGACAAAGTACTTCATATCAATCTTTGCCCTGATCTTGTTTCAGGGTCTACTGTTCACCATTGGCTGCAGTGGCTCATGACTTGTTCTTGTAGAACTGGATGATGAGCAACATTCTTTATTTTCCAGTTCCTTCCTTTTCGATCTTAAAACCCACCCAGTTTTGAGAGGCATTTCATGACCAATTTGTCTGACGGATGCTCATTGTGCTGGGGATGCTCATTCCCAGGTCAGGTGGCAGTTTCATTGGTAGGCCTCTCACTGTACTAACAAGACCAGACCCCATTAGCAGTAACCCTAAGTCTCTGGACTGCCTATCTCACTAGTCTGTTATTGTCTAGGAAATAGTTCCCTCTTGCTGCTTGTTCTTATATCTAGAATTCCACTGTTAAAATCATTGAGTATATATAACAATTAGTATATAAATGGGGCTTCCCAGGTGGCACTAGTGATAAAGAACCCACCTGTCAATGCAGAAGACATAAGAAATGTGGGTTAGATCCCTGGATTAGGAAGATCCCCTGAAGGAGGGCATGGCCACTCACCCGTCTTCTTGCCTGGATAGTACTGTATCCCATGGACAGAGGAGCCAGGCTACAGTCCATAACGTCACAGAGTTAGACATGAATGAAGCAACGTAGTGTGCGTGCACACACACACACACACACACACACACACACACACACACCCCCACAGTACGTATTTGATCAATTGTTTCAAGTTACCTAATTATCATTAAGTTTTTCTGAGGCTAAGTATAACACTCAGTAATGCGAGAAACAATAATCTTGTAACACAGGCATAATAAAAGTATTTGAAAATATACAAGCTTAGAAAGTATTGTTGAGTGAATGAATGAATAAATCTCTTATTTCAAAGGAGAGACCTCAAATCATTGAAAATAACTTTTATGTCTCATCCTTGGATATTCTCTTGTCTAAGTAAAATTTACCTGCAGCCTATCTTCAAAGACATTGAAGGATAAAACTCACCATTATGAATTCAATGTCTTTATCTCAGCAAGTAATTATGCAGTTCCTAAATACTGTATCTACCTTAACCCAGCACATACTATAGAATAGACACTGTGCCAGGTGCTGGGAATTGTGTTGAAAAGATAACTAAATGCCAATCTGTGGGGTAGGGCGCAGACAATAGCAGAAGTCATTCTGTATCAGTTAAGTTCAGTCATTCAGTCCTGATCGACTCTTTGCAACCCATGGACTGCAGCATGCCAGGCCTCCCTGTCCATCACCAGCTCCAGGAGCTTGCTCAAACTCATATCCATTGAGTCGGTGATGCTATCCAATCATATTATCCTCTGTTGTCCCCTTTTCCTCCAGCCTTCAATCTTTCCCAGCATCAGAATCTTTTCAAATGAGTCAGCTCTTCGCATCAGGTGGTCAAAGTATTGGAACTTCAGCTTCAGCATCAGTCCTTCCAATGAATATTCAGGACTGATTTCCTTCGATTGACTGCTTTGATATTCTTGCAGTCCAAGGGACTCTTAAGAATCTTTTCCAACAGCACAGTTCAAAACATCAATTATTTTGTGCTCAGCTTTCTTTATATTCCAATTCTAACATCCATACATGACTACTGGAAAAACCATAGCTTTGACTAGACGGACCTTTGTCAGCAAAGTGATGTCTCTGCTTTTTAAGATGCTGTCGAGGTTGATCATAGCTTTTCTTCCAAGGATGAAGCTTCTTTTAATTTCATGGCTGCAGTCACCATCTGCAGTGATTTTGGAGCCCAAGAAAATAAAGTCTCTCACCGTTTCCAATGTTTCCCCATATATTTGTCATGAAGTGATGGGACCAGATGTCATGATCTTTGTTTATTTAATGTTGAGTTTTAAGCCAGCTTTTTCACTTTCCTCTTTCACTTTCATCAAGAGGCTCATAAATTCTTCTCTTTTTCTCATGAGGGTGATATTATCTGCATATCTGAGGTTATTGATATTTCTCCCTACAATCTTGATTTCAGCTTGTGCTTCATCCAGCCTGGCATTTTGCATGATGTATTCTGCATATAAGTTAAATAACAAGATGACAATATACAGCTTTGACCTACTCCTTTTCCTATTTGGAACCAGTCTGTTGTTCCATGTCCAGTTCTAACTGTTGCTTCTTGACCCGCATACAGATTTTTCAGGAGGCAGGTCAGGTGGTATGGTATTTCCATCTCTTTCAGAATTTCCCACAGTTTGTTTTGATCCACACAATCAAAGGCATTGGTGTAGTCAATAAAGCACATATCTGTCTGGAACTCTCTTGCTTTTTCTATTATGCAACAGATATTGGCAATTTGATCTCTGGTTCCTCTGTCTTTTCTAAATCCAGCTTGAAGATCTGGAAGTTCAGAGTTCGTATACTGTTGAAACCTGGCTTGGAGAATTTTAAGCATTACTTTACTAGCGTGTGAGATGAGAACAATTGTGCGGTAGTTTAACATTGTTTGGCATTGCCTTTCTTTGGGATTGGAATGAAAACTGACCTTTTCAAATCCTGTGGCCACTGCTGAGTTTTCCAAATTTGTTGACATATTGAGTGCAGCACTTTAGTAGTATCATCTTTTAGGACTTGATATAGCTCATCTGGAATTCCATCACCTCCACTAGCTTTGTTCATAGTGATGTTTTCTAAGGCCCACTTGACTTCACATTCCAAGATGTCTGTCTCTAGGTGAGTGATCACACCATCGTGGTTATCTGGGTCATTAAGATCTTTTTTGTTCAGTTCTTCTGTGTATTCTTGGCACCTTTTCTTAACATCTTCTGCTTCTGTTAGGTCCATACTATTTCTGTCATTTATTGTGTCCATCTTTGCATGAAATGTTCCCTTGATATCTCTAATTTACTCAAAGAGATCTCCAGTCTCTCCCATTCTATTGTTTTCCTCTATTTCTTTGCATTGATCACTGAGGAAGGCTTTCTTAGCTCTTGGGTATATTTTTCCTTTTCTCCTTTGCCTTTAGTTTCTTGTCTTTTCTCAGCTGTTTGTAAGGCCTACTCAGAAAACCATTTTGCCTTTCTGCATTTCTTTTTCTTGAGGATGGTCTGTATCATTATCTTTATACAATGTCACAAACCTCCGTCCATATTTCTTCGGGCCCTCTGTCCAATTTAAAGCCTTGACTCTATTTGTAACCTCCACTGTGTAATCATACAGGATTTGATTTAGATCATACTGAATAAGCTTGCAGTTTTCCCTACTTTCTTCAATTTGAGCCTAAATTTTCCAATAAGGGGCTCATGATCTGAGTTCAGTTCCAGGTCTTGTTTTTGCTGACTGTATAGAACTTCTCCATTTTCGGCTGCAGAGAATATCATCAATCTGAGAATATCATCAATCTGATTTGGTATTGACCATCTAGTGATATCCATGTGTATTCACATCTCTTGTGTTGTTGGAAGGAGGTATTTGATATGACCATAGTGTTCTTTTGACAAAACTCTGCTTGCCTTTGCCCTACTTCATTTTGTACTCCAAGGCCAAAGTTGCCTTCCGGGTATCTCTTGACTTCACACTTTTGCATTCTAATCCCCTATGATGAAAAGGATCTTTTTTTGGTGTTAGTTCTAGAAGATCTTGTAGGTCTTCATAGAACTGGTCAGTTTCAGCTTTTTTGGCATTAGTGGTTGGGGCGATATTGAATGGTTTGTCTTGAAAACGAGCTGAGATCATTCTGTCAGTTTTGAGATTGCACCCAAGTACTGCATTTTGGACTCTTTTGATGATTTTGAGGGCTATTACATTTCTTCTAAGGAATTCTTGCCCATAGCCATACATAGGTGTAATGGTCATCTGAATTAAATTCACCCATTCCCGTTCATTTTAGTTTTCTGAGTCCTAAGATTTCGATGTTCAATTTTGCCATCTCCTGCTTGACCAACCAATTTAGTTTCATTTATAGACCTAAGATTCCAGGCTCCTATGCAATATTTTTCTTACAGCAGTGGACTTGACTTTCACCATCAGACACTTCCACAACTTGGCATCATTTCCACTTTGATAGTCTCTTCATTCTCACTGGAGCTATTAGTAATTGCCCCCCAATAAAACATTTTGGACACCATCTGACATGCAAAGATCTTTTTCCAGTGTAATATCTTTTTGTCTTTTCATAATGTCCATGGGGTTCTTGTGGCAAGAATACTGAAGTGAGATACTATTTCTTCCTCCCCTGGACCATGTTTTGTCAGAACTGTTCACTGTGACCCACCTATCTTGGGTGGCTCTGAGTGGCAAGGCTCATAGTTTCATTGAGTTATGCAAGTCTCTTCGCTCCAACAAGACTATTATCCATTAAGAGGTCAAGTAATATAGTTTGTAACATAAATAAGTATTGAAGCTAAGAACTAACATTAGGTGTGGCCTAGTATCTGTCCAGGTCATCTGACCAGTCTGTTTTACAGCAATCACTATCTTTAAGGAAAATGGTATATTGGCATTGAGCCTAAGTTAACCAAAGATGTCTGCACATACAAGGCAAGGGGTCATCAGGACCCCTCATAGGATTGAGAAAGGAATGTCATCCTCTAAAGAGATACATAGCTGGTTGCCAGAAGGAAGAAAAGTGATCTTTATGGTTGAGCAGGTATTTCTGCCATTGGGGAGGTCTGGTTAATACACAGTGCAGATGTATAGTGCACACTAGAGGGGAGGGAGGAGGCCCAAAGAGGCAGAAAACAATTATTTTTTAAATTTTTTGTCTTGCATTTTTATTTCATCACATGCCCTAAATAGATGCACAGTCAAATTCAACTTATTACCAATATCATTGTATCCTGAATAATTGGTAAACCAGAAGTAATCCAAGTAATATTATGTAAGAGATAGAGTTTTTTGCTTAGAAGTAGGGAAAAAAGGCCACATCCTTGTCCTCTTAATTGTTTCCTTTAAAAGGTGTCTCTACTTTTAATAATGGAAAGAATTTAAAGAAAAATCTCTTGAGTAGAGAATTCTATTTATTTTCTCATGATAGTATGCCCTAAGAACTGGTTATTATACAGCAAAGAGCATGAGTTTGTAAAAGATAAGAAGTAAGGAGGAATAAAACTTGTTAGCAATTAAGGGACTATTTAGCATAGGTATATTTGACAGCAAGCATGAAATTGAAGTTCAGAAATGGAAATAAACAAAGCAAATGTTCATATCATAGTGATTTATTCTCTGAGTCTTTGCTCCTGGAGGGGAAAATGGGGGAAAAAAACAATGCCATGTTCAATGGCATAGAATGGGCAGTAGTGTGCAAATCTCACTGTGTGTCTGGATTACATGGCATATTTTAAAAACCACATTACAACTTACCTTCTTCCATGTACACACATATTTCAACACCCCTCCACCCTCCAATATTTTGTTCTACTAGGTCTGTCATGGGATTTCTGCTTTCAAAACACTGCCCTGTTTACAATAACTAAGACATGGAAGCAACCTAGATGTCCATTGGTAGACAAATGGATAAGAAAGCTGTGGAGCATATGCACAATGGCATATTACTCATCTATTAAAAAGAACACATTTGAATCAGTTCTAATGGGATGGATGAAACTGAAGTGTATTATACAGAGTGAAGTAAGTCATAAAGAAAAACACCAATACAGTATATTAACACATGCATATGGAATTTAGAAAGATGGTAACAATGACCCTATATGTGAGACAGCAAGAGACACAGATATAAAGAACAGAGTTTTGGACTCTGTGGGAGAAGGTGAGGGTGAGATGATTTGAGAAAATAGTGTTGAAACATGTATATTACCATATGTGAAATAGATCACCCATCGAAATTTGATGCATGATTCAGGGCAGAAAGTGAAGATGAACTAAAAAGCCTCTTGATGAAAGTGAAAGTGGAGAGTGAAAATGTTGGCTTAAAGCTCAACATTCAGAAAATGAAGATCATGGCATCCAGTCCCATCACTTTATGGGAAATAGATGGGAAAACAGTGGAAACAGTGTCAGACTTTATTTTTCTGGGCTCCAAAATCACTACAGATGGTGACTGCAGCCATGAAATTAATACGCTTACTCCTTGGAAGGAAAGTTATGACCAACCTAGATAGCATATTCAAAAGCAGAGACATTATTTTGCCAACAAAGGTTCGTCTAGTCAAAGCTATGGTTTTTCCATTGGTCATGTATGAATGTGAGAGCTGGACTGTGAAGAAGGCTGAGTGCCGAAGAATTGATGCTTTTGAACTGTGGTGTTGGAGAAGACTCTTGAGAGTCCCTTGGACTGCAAGGAGATCCAACTGGTCCATTCTGAAGGAGATCAGCCCTGGGATTTCTTTGGAAGGAATGATGCTAAAGCTGAAACTCCAGTACTTTGGCCACCTCATGCGAAGAGTTAACTCATTGGAGAAGACTCTGATGTTGGGAGGGATTGGGGGCAAGAGGAGAAGGGGACAATAGAGGATGAGATGGCTAGATGGCATCACTGACTTGATGGATGTGAGTCTGAGTGAACTCCGGGAGCTGGTGATGGACAGGGAGGCCTGGTGTGCTGCGATTCATGGGGTTGCAAAGAGTTGGACATGATTGAGCGACTGATCTGATCTGATCAGGGCACTCAAAGCTGATGCACTGCGACAACCTGAGGGATGGGATGGGGAAGGAGTTGGGAAGGGGCTTCCGTATGGGGGACACATGTACACCCATGGCTGATACACATCAATGTATGGCAAAAGCCACTATAATATCATAAAGAAATTAGCCTACAATTAAAATACATAAATTAAATAAAAAAGAACACTGCCCAAGTAATTTAAATGCTAGTGACTTATAGATTATTATTTGTTTGAAGATGTATCATCCTTTCATATACTTAAAATTCATCTTTAACAAGATAGTTTTGAGGTAAAAGTTAAGGAAACCTCCAATGTGGGGGGAAGAATGACTCCAATACAATAGTGGTGTATCAAATGAAGAAAGAGGTAAAAGAAGATTGAGAATTGTTCACTGAAATGTCAGTAAACAATGTTTACACTAATGTAAACATAGTGTGCAAATATTGGGAGGGGATAGAATGTTGAATTCCTATATTTATTAAACAAGCATATATTTAATGTTTAATCAGACTGACTATTAAAGGATTTAGAATATTTGTGCTACCTGGGGTTTGAAAAAAATATATAGTCTGAATGTTAGTATCAGATGTAGGTTTTACTTCACACACTAACACTTTGTTAGTAGTTGTCTAGAGCACTCTGTTGACAGAGTGACCTGGGTTCAGCCTAGGCTCAAAAGTGTGCAGTAATCAATTAGTGATGTCTGACCTGGAAATAGAGATGTATGTGTTTATACCCATGACGTCTGTCCTCTTTCCCTAAGATAGTAATGTTTTTGTGTTTGTAAATCATATCAAGAAGTTTTTTTAATGTTTCCCTTCTACTCTCAAGTGTATGCATTTTAAATTGCCCTGACACCAGAGAAATTGTAAGCATTGATGCTGAATAATCTGTGTATACTTGAATTGATATTTTATGTTTAATTCTTAATGGCGGTATAGCAAGTTCTACAATTGTGTATCTTTTTGGAGAGAGCCACAGTTCTTTATTTCTCTTTGTCTTATTGAATATACAGTGGGGAGAACTTGTTAGGCAGTAAGTATTTACAAGTTAGAGATTCTAGAATCTAGAATTGTTAAATGGTTAGTTGAACATCATTGAACAGCATGGCACTTTAAGGAAGGATGGCTCAGGGAGGTGTCCCTGTTAGAGACCTGTTTTTTAAAACAACCACAAAGTGATGGCAGAACTGCCAGCTGAATGCAGGGAGAAAGGAGGAGTAAATGTGCACTGCTGTAAGGCAGTTTCATCTGAAACTGAGAGGTTCAAGTGAGACCCAAGATTGAGGACAAATTGAATCAGAGACCTCAAAAAGAGAAAGTAGGCCTTGCTGGCTTGTAGTATAATTTATCTACTCCCTTGCCTGACAGCAAAGACTTCAGAGTCTAGAATACCTGAGGTTTTCTCAGACACTTTTGACCTCTTGTTATTTTTCTAACATATGTTTTAACACTTTGGGTAACTCACTGAGACTTGAGTGTGTGTGTGATTTTGAAACACCAATTTTGTTGCTTGGATAAAGCCAGAGAAATTGTATACCTATATAGTAGATGTTTCACCCTTGACTAGATTTTAACATATTTTTTATCTCCAGGGAGGAAGGAGACTGTGCTTTTCATCCACGTGTGGTGTCTTGCATGCCCACTTGTAGTTGGCAATGTTGTGATAATTACATGCATATGGTTATATAACTATTTAAATTGTGTCTTACTGAATAACATGCTAAATGGGATTTGATCATTCTCTCCAGGCTGTAGAAAATGGTTTAGCTGGTTAGAACTTGATTGCCTTCCCTCCAGCCCCCTTTCTCTTTCTCTCATGTTTACATTGTTATTTCAGTTTGACAATAAAGTTGAAGTACTGAGGTATACCCTGATCACATTTTCCAAAGGACAGGAAAACAAACCATAATAAAGAAGGATGCATTTCAAGCAGGAAATGCTTAGTACAGTTCTGTTAGGCGCAGCCTCTGTGATGGATGGTCTCTGATAGTCTAGTCCAGAGTTTGAGGCTTAGTTGAGCATAATGTGAAATCAGGCTACTTTGTATGGTTTTTCTAGCTAGAGAGATCTTCATTTATAGATGTAAAGATAGAAGACTGAGAAATAACCCAGGAGAACCAGGTCTCTGGAGGGGCACCCATTTGTAGTGTGGTAGTTCCAGTCTATTTCCACCAGATGGTAGCCGGCTCTGAAAGCCCTTCTTGAACTAAGATCAGCAGTTGAAGACTAGGTCCACCTCATGTCCATTAGGAAACTGGTAGTTATCTCTCACTGAACAGAGGCATAAGACCCAAAGACAGAGTCCAGGGACTGTAGAAAATAGATAGTTCATACAGGTATTTCACTGGAGGCAGATAAATTCAAAGGTTAAAGAATCAAGTAGCAATTTTGGATGGCCAAAAAGTTTGAAACTGTCAGTCAAAATATGAGTGGACTAAGGGCAAACTATAAAGATCTAAAGGCAAAGATTATAAATAGTTCATTGATGTGACATCTGGAAAATTTCCTCTGACCAGAAGCCACAAAAATACAACAGGATTTGGCATTATTTTCAGGTTGGACCTGGGATAATTCAGGGACCAGTTGAAGTCAGAGTAATCTAATTTGGAGAGATCAAATCAAGCAAGCACCTTTCTGACTCTGAGAGCTCATAAGGTGAAGGTGAAGAGTGATTGGGAAACTTAGTAAACTGTGGATGCCATCTATTAATTAGAAGTTTCAGTACTTATTCTGTACCCCTCTCAGGTGGTTTATGAGAATCAAATTGAAAAATTTGAATATATCCCAAAATGTTATTCAGATCTCCAGTTTTATCTTTTGAAATATTATAATTAAATGACAGTTGAAGTATCTTTTTAAATATTATAATTAAATGACAGTTGAAGTATAACTTATATGCAGCAAATTACCACATCATTCATTTTGCTTCGTCATTTCCTCAAAATAGGAAATTCAACATACTTTGGATTTCAAGGTCAACTTATGTCTTGCCTTCTTGAACACTTGACAGGTGGCCTTTGCTCACCTCTTCCCATACAGATCCATAAAATATTTGTAAATACTAAGGTTGGAATAATCTGCCATCAATTAGGTCTAATTAATTCATAAAGCTAAAATTAAAAAAGTAATATATACTTGATATAGAAACAAGTCATGTAAGCCGTTCTATTTGAGTTTCAGGCCTATCACTGCTTCTGCTGCTGCTAAGTCACTTCAGTCGTGTCCGACTCTGTGTGACCCCATAGACGGCAGCCCACCAGGCTCCCCCGTCCCTGGGATTCTCCAGGCAAGAACACTGGAATAGGTTGCCATTTCCTTCTCCAATGCAGGAAAGTGAAAGTGAAGTCGCTCAGTCATGTCTAACTCTTAGCGACCCCATGGACTGCAGCCTACCAGACTCCTCCGTCCATGGAATTTTCCAGGCAAGAGTACTGGAGTGGGGTGCCATTGCCTTCTCCGTCAGGCCTATCACAGTCTAGCCCTATTCTGTGAATGGTCTGAATCCCCACTATTCCCACATTTAACCTCACTGCCACTACTGGCTGTGTCTACCCAAGAGGTCATTCCTCAAATTTAACCATGTTTTCAGACTTGGCCTATTATTTCTTTCTTTTTTTTTTTTTTCAATCTCACAGCACTGCCATGAATTTCAAGTGAGGCACTTAGGTGGGCATGTTTTATAAACTATATAGTACTATACAGATATAAAGAGAAAGTTAAAAGATACAGGTTTAAGATCCAGTCCTGGGTGTTAATTGTTTGATTTTAACGAGCCCTCCTTATGCTTCTTCATCTAAATCTTTTGTAAGAAAGGTGGAGCTTAATATTTCTGCCCTGTCAATCACAAAGTGTAAAAGATGATTTTTGTTATTTATTTATAAATCTTCCTGTCTAGAGATACCTATTTACCCTGTTATTCATGTATTTATTTCTCTGATTGCATTCTTCTATTTATTTATTTGCTTGAGAAGTATGTGTTATTTAAAAATACTTATGTAAGTTAATGAGATGAATTTATTCAAAATTACATACTATAACAATCAACATTGTATAAAATGTAATTTTCAGTGAAACAAACTATATTATAATCTTCAAAACATATTTTAGTAGATAACATAAGGAGACTTTTCCCATGTTTTAATCCTATCAGACAATTATATGGGATTTGGCACCAGATGAGAGTTCTACAAATTTTAGCTTTTATTTTAAACAGAAATACTCGTATTCACTTTTCCCATTGAATCTTTTATTCTTAAGAACATTTATATAATTATTTTTGGTATTTTATATTTCACTATGATAGCTAGTTCATATATTATTAGGTTTCTATTATTAAATTGCTATTCTTTTTTCAAAAGTATTTTGTTTCTTTCATTTTCTTTGACATCTTCCAAATTTATTTTCCTCTTCCCCTTACCATGATTATCAGGTCTAATCTTGACTATGATAGTCAAATTCAATATCTTATTAATTAATATTTGCTATATTATTTGTGTGAAGTTCATAGTATCCTCTCATAGAACTAGTTTATTATCTTTTTCTACCTCCATAATCTATAGCCATTTCTGCAAATTAGAAGAATGGTATGTTAGTTTTTCAAAAAAACCTTGATTCATTGTATAATGAGAACTAGTCCTTTGGTTCATAAAATCTTATTAGAAAAGGTAGATACACAAATCTTTTATTATTGAAAAATAATAAACACAAGTGTTTTAGATTAGTCAACATTAGTGGATGACCCAGAGGGATGGGATGGGGAGGGAAGAGGGAGGGGGTTTTATTTTTAATAAAAAAATGTTTTTAACAAGTGATATTTACTTTCCCTATTTGTGAATACAATATTATTTTATGTATTCATGATAGAATATCTCAAGCTGCCATAATCTACCTTAACTTTCTTACTTGATTCCTCATGATTCCTCATTTGAACTCTGAATATTCAGAAAAGCTGCAGCCACATCTGCTAAGATACTGTGTTTGTTATTGAAGGAAGGAATAAAAATTATACATAGTAATAGACAGCATATCAGTATTGTCTTCTATGTCTCTGGCGACTGACTGGTGAGTGAGTGAAGTCATCTAAATCCACCTTTATCTGACATATAATGTATAACATAGCTACTTATTTGAGATAGCTTTCTTTGGTTTATTGAACAGCATTCTTGTGTGCATGCAAACACGTACACACACACAAACATCAGATCAGATCAGTCGCTCAGTTGTGTCCAACTCTTGCGACCCCATGAATTGTAGCACGCCAGGCCTCCCTGTCCATCACCAACTCCCCAAGTTCACTGAGATTCATGTCCATCGAGTCAGTGATGCCATCCAGCAATCTCATCCTCTGTAGTCCCCTTCTCCTCCTGCCCCCAATCCCTCCCAGCATCAGAGTCTTCTCCAATGAGTCAACTCTTCGCATGAGGTGGCCAAAGTACTGGAGTTTTGGCTTTAGCATCATTCCTTCCAAAGAAATCCCAGGGCTGATCTCCTTCAGAATGGACTGGTTGGATCTCCTTGCAGTCCAAGGGACTCTCAAGAGTCTTCTCCAACACCACAATTTAAAAGCATCAATTCTTTGGTGCTCAGCCTTCTTCACAGTCCAGCTCTCACGTCCATGCATGACCACAGTAAAAACCATAGCCTTGACTAGACGAAAATTTGTTGGCAAAGTAATGTCTCTGCTTTTGAATATGCTATCTAGGTTGGTCATAACTTTCCTTCCAAGGAGTAAGCGTCTTTTAATTTCATGGCTGCAGTCACCATCTGTAGTGATTTTCGAGCCCAGAAAAATAAAGTCTGACACTGTTTCCACTGTTTCCCCATCTATTTCCCATGAAGTGATGGGACCAGATGCCATGATCTTCGTTTTCTGAATGTTGAGTTTTAAGCCAACACAAACATCAGTACGACTCATATTTTCCTTCCTTACTGCCATACAACTCAATATTTGAATGCATCTAGAAAGACTTCGCTTTTCTGTCTCTTGGGTTTCTTTAGTTCAAAGTCATGTCTAATTAATAACTCAAAGACCCCCACCTGTGTTCCTCTTCTTTTTGGTAAAGTTTCAAGTGTTTCCTTATATGTAGAAACCCAGACAAAGGAGCACTGTGAAAGCTCCAAGTGGTGTACAGAATTGCTAGATAACTTTAATACTAAAATCAATTAACCCAGAAGGCTTTATTGATTTCATTGGCTACTAAGTGCTCTGTGTGTCCCTCAGGAAGATGAGGCATCATCTCTGACACTCAGAAAGCCTAAGACCAGCACGTTTGGAGCAAATTGGGGTCCTAAGACCAGCATATATGGAACACATTAGGTATTTTTTTTCCTTAACCATTTTCTGAGTTGGAAAAAAATGTTAACCTTAGTTTTTTTGTCCATCTTGATCAGTCACAAATATACATAAATATATAGATTTTATATCTTCTCACACTTTCTTTCTATCTATCAGTCTGTCATCTGTCTACCTATAATATTGGATGAGCAACCATGCAGGTCATGGAAATGACCCTCCCATAATCTTACTCAATTATCTCTCTGATTTATATCCCTCACTCCAGCCATATCAGAATTTTATTCATATTATAGCCATGCACTATGCTCGCTTAGACTTTTGAATGTTCACACAGTTTCCTTTCTATCTAAAATATACTGTTTTAATACTGTATGATGTCACTTAAACGCTTTTCTGGTGGCTCAGAGGTGGAACCTAAAAATACACCAAAGTAGCAAATATAACAAAAGAAAGGAAGCAGACTCACAGATACAAACTAGCGGTTAACAGTTGTGTGGAGTCACACGTGGGAGGTGCATACTATTGGCATAACACTACGAGTATGTATTGTACAGCATGGAAAATATAGCCAATATTTTGTAATAATTGTAAATGGAGTTTAACCTTTAAAAAGTGTATATGTATATATTTTTTAAATGTGAAACATAATGTCTTTTCCAAGTTTCCTGAAAAATTCCTAGTACTTATTCATTAGGTCTCAGAATTTAAGCATCCCCTTTTCTAGGAAACATTTCCTGACATCACCTCCCCATACGTCTAGGCTGGTGGACAAATAATGAATCTTAGCCCACAAATAAAGTATATAGAAATAGGCATTTCTTCAAATAACTCAGTTTATTTTATATTTGTAGTCCTCAGTATGAAGTGGAAATAGAAAATTAGTTTTAGTCATTGTGGATCCTTCCTTTCTATTTGAAGGGGGCTTCTTTTTCTTCTTCATCATCATTATGGAATTCATCTTTAATCTTCATAACAGCCTTGGGGATAGATATTAGTACTGATGATAAATATAAATTACAGAGTTAAATAGTTTTCATTTGGTTCAGTTGTGGAAACCAACACTCTGAATTTAGAGCCTGTGCATTTAATCACTCTGTTACACTGTACATTGCTCAAGGCATCAGTGTGGCAGGGCCATGTTCAGCTGATGCTTTAGTCTGTCTACACAGATGCCATCTGTCCCTGGACCCATCATCTTTACTGGTCACAAAGGAGATATCTCTCATCATCTAAATGTTTCCTTTTGGTTCAGCAATGTTTTTCTCTGTTTCTATGCTATTCTCAAGCACAAGAATCTGATTCAGCATGGCAATAGAATGAGGGAACCACTGTGACTCTATCTAACATTATACCTGTCTATCTAACATTATATGTCTATCTAACATATATACCTGGTTATATACATATAACCACTGAAAATATGTATTCTTGTGTCCTATCCCTTGGCTCTTGTTGGGCTCTTCTTAGGATGCAAGAAGCTGTCCCCAGATCCAACATGTTCTCCAGGGATTTTGTCCTATGAACTAGTTTACAGAGTGTCTTTCTTTGGGATTCAAAAGTGCCTACTCATTTATGAGTTCCCTTGCACTCTTCTGTTTTCCTACATCTAAGGAATTATTTTCTCATCTCGTAGGAGAAGACCTTTGATCTTTCTCATGAGGCTTTCCTTTGAATCTTTTTATGGACCAGGCTGCTGGGGCTGCTAAGTCACTTCAGTTGTGTTCGACTCTGTGCGACCCCATAGACGGCAGCCCACCAGGCTCCCCTGTCCCTGGGATTCTCCAGACAAGAACACTGGAGTGGGTTTTCATCTCCTTCTCCAATGCATGAAAGTAAAAGTGGAAGTGAAGTCACTCAGTCGTATCCGACTCTGAGCGACCCCATGGACTGCAGCCTACCAAACTCCTCCATCTATGGGATTCTCCAGGCAAGAGTACTGGATTGGGTTGCCATTGCCTTCTCTGCATAAATAACTGAAGGATATGTAAATAAGTGAATCATCTAAGTAGACCACCACTGAAGCCTTTTAGCCTAGCTTAATATCATTATATGATTTGGAAAAAAGTGCCCATTTTGAATTGGATGAACTCATTCAACCTTGGTCTCTCAGGCTTTATGTCCTGTTTTTATTTGGGTCAAAGACAAAGTCTTCTCACTCTAAGTGACATCCACTGGCCTGGAGTGAGAAGCCCTATATACCAGGGTAGTTTTGAGGATTGAAAAACCTCTTGGCACGAACAGTTTGTTCAACTCCTGCACTAAGAGACTTCCCCATACTTAACAGGGCTTCTAGCCATCTAAGACCATGTTCTTGGGACAACCAGCCTCCTCTTGAATTTCTCTCTGGAAAAGCTCAGGGATGGAAAAAATTTTATTATTTATTCTAACCAACTCCTGAAGGTAGGCCCCTGACCTCCTCATCTTTTTTTTTTTTTTTTTTTGAATTTAATTTTTATTGAAGTATATTTGAATTACAATGCTGTGTGAATTCCTGCTGTACAGAAAAGTGACACAGTTACACACATACACATACATACATGCACACGCACGCACACACACACACACACACATATATTCTTTTCATATTCTTTTCCATTATGATTTATCTCAGGTTATCAAATATAGTTCCTTGTGCTATATAGTAGGATTTTGTTGTCTATCCATTCTATATAAAGCAGTTTGCATCTGCTAATTCCAAACTCCAAATCCAAACCTCTCCCACCCTCCTCCCACTTCGCAACCACTCATTTATTCTCTATGCTCCTGTTGCTGTTTCATAGATAGGTTCATTTGTCTGATCTCCCTTCCTTAGGGCATTTACTGAAAAGGGCTTATAATTGGGGGGCCTTTTTTCTCCCTTTGAGATATGTATCAGGATGAATCACCTAGTACCTGGGAGTTGTCTTTCTCAAAGACTTAAAAGTCATTCCTTTGAAATTAACCTTCAGGAAGGAGATGGCCTCTGTCTTCTAGTTCTGTGGGATGATAGCATCCCACCCTCCATAACTGCCAGCAAGCAGACCCACTGCCCTAATCACCTGTACTTTGATTAACCCTTTGCAATTTTTCACTTGGGTCCCACTTCTCCCCCTTCCTACATCTTCATTCTCCCTTTAAAGTGCCCAGTCACCTCAGTGTAAATTAAATCAAATGATGTTCAACTCTTTCTCCTACTGCCAGTGGGCGTGTGTGCTCAGTTGCTCCATGTCTGACTCTTTGTGGCCCCATGGATTGTAGCCCACTGGGCTCCTCTGTCCGTGGGATTTTCCTGGCAAGAATACTAGAGTGGGTTGCCCTTTCCTCCTCCAGAGGATCCTCCTGACCCAGGGATCGAACCCACATCTTGTGCAGCTCCTGCATTGGCAGGTGAGTTCTTAACCACTGAGCCACCTGGGAAGCCCTTCTCATGCCAGTAGTTATTGAATAAAATCTATTTCCAAGGCTTTAATTAACATCTGGCTTTGTTTATCTTTGGCAGTTGTCATGTGCATACCTATCTATTATGCAGATAAAATAGATGGTCTTGATTTCCAAAAGGACTACAAAGAAATTAGAAGAAAGGGTTCACATAGTATAGAAACAGAGTATCAGTTTTAAAGAAGAGGTGGGAAACCTACCATATCAAAAGTATTCCTATAGCTCCTGCCCTGTGTATCTATGTGGTATATGTGCCCTATGAAGCTCAGAATATACACAGGTAAATAATTTGCTGATCATGTGCTAGGATGATTATTTTTACATAAACTCATAATTTCACAGTAATGCTAACATTAATATTTATTGATTGCTCACTCTATATATCCCTGGTACTGTGCTAAAACACTTGTCATATATGATCTCATTTAATCTCTCTAAATGTCCTACAGTATAGGTGCTATTGTCATCTGCACTTCATAGAAAGGATACTGGAAATCTGGGAACACAAGTGATTTTCCCCAAATCATATAGTTAAGAGACTAAACTAGCACCAAACCAACTCTTTGACCTGAAAACCCATAGACTTCATCACCAAACCTTGCTGGCTCACTTTAATACTGGGAAATGGACAAGTACACAAATAACCATAATCCAAGGTAGAATATTGTGCACATAAGAGATACAGGAGGGAAAGATAATGCTTGTTCAGGGAACTTTTAAAAATCATAATGAGATTAATGAAGAGGAACTAATTAACACTGTTTTTGCTATCCTTCTCATGAGTCTAGAAAACTTGACCATTTTTCTGGAGAATCTGAACTTTAAATTTAGGAATGCACTTAATTACACCTGTGCTCTATCAGTTACTGGGTAACATTCTGTTTAAGTAACTTCCTCTTTCTCTGTCCCCTCACTGTTGCTTCCTCTGAATCATTTTCATAGAGTTGAGTAAATCTGAAAGCTGATTTTCAGCAAGGCCCACCACTTCAGCAGAGAAATAGAGGTAGATAATAAAGTTAATTTGAGTCAGGGTGTTACAGCAGTGCAGTCATCCTTAGATGTGGCTAGACTGGCTGGATTCATCACTCTAACTGAGCCTTGAGTACTGGGAATCATTATCTTTGCTCTCTTGACATTAACTGAATAAAATCCAAGTCAGACATTGTCTCTTAATCAGTCAGTGTCAAGAAGTGTTACAATTACTCAATGATCTTTTTATTACTAGTCTTACTGAGAAAAAAAAAAAAAAACAACTCAGGGTGGCTTTAACTCTTACCCATAACTAGCATGTCTGAAAAGAATGATTTTTCAAAAGCACTATTCATGTCTCATGGCCTTCAGATCTGGACAAAGGTGTGCCATGCCCTATCTCCTTAGAGATTCATTGGCTTTTTCCATTTAACTAGGTCCACGAACTGAATTGTTCTGCTTCAGAAATCATAAAGTTTATTTTACCATTTACTAAAAGCAGCATCAGCAAACTGAAGATTCTAGAATTTGAACTGCATTCCCCATGTGGGGCACCATACATTTGTAAAGGCACACATAGCTCCAATAGTGACAGTGGAGTGAGATTATAAGATAGGTACTTGCCAAAGTAAGGTTCAAGAGACTATTTCCTATGAACTAATTTCTGCAGTAATTGTCAAAGGATGATATAGCATTACAGCTGGAAAGAGTTTTAGGAAGTTCTCTAGACAGTAAGGAGGGCAGAAGAAGAGAAAAATGTTTTAGTCAGAAACATTCTAGCTGGAAGACATTGGGGGAGGTACTTGACATTCTGAAGCTTAGCTTTTTTAATCTATAATAATGGTAATAAATTGGAAAAGGCAATGGCACCCCACTCCAGTACTCTTGCCTGGGAAATCCCATGGATAGAGGAGCCTCATGGGCTGCAGTCCATGGGGTCGCGAAGAGTCGGACACGACTGAGTGACTTCACTTTCACTTTCATGCATTGGAGAAGGAAATGGCAACCCACTCCAGTGTTCTTGCCTGGAAAATCCCAGGGATGGGGGAGCCTGATGGGCTGCCATCTCTGGGCTCGCACACAGTCAGACACAACTGAAGTGACTTAGCAGCAAAGGTAATAAATATTTTTGTCTTATATTTCTGTTAAATAATATTCAGTGCAATACCTGGCATATGGTAGTGCTCAAAAGTTTTAGTTACTGCTTCAGTATCATCATCAACCTTTTCACTATCATCTACATCAGACTGGGACTTCCCTGGTGGCTCAGACAGTAAAAAATCTGCCTGCAATGCAGGAGACCTGGGTTTCATCTCTGGGTTAGGAAGATCCCCTGGAGAATGGAATGGCAACCCACTCCAATATTCTTGCCTGGAGAATTCCATGGACAGGGGAGCCTGGTGGGCTATGGTCCATGAGGTCATAGAGTCAGATACAACTTTGTGACTAACACCTACACCCACACACCCACCCGCCTACACCTCCACACACAGAGAACATCAGACTATAGCTAGGAGGTCAAATCTGTAAATAAAATGTTATTTGAACAGTCAAACCCAACAGATAACATATGTCTATGGCTGTTTCTGTCATAGAGGACAGGATGATTAGTTGCAGTAGAGATTTTAGAGAAAAACATCCACTCCTCCCAATAAGTGGTTTTAAAGCCCCTAGTAAATAATACAAGAGCCAAGAAACAACTCTGGATTCTAGCCCTGCCCATTGTATATACTGGGGTTTTGCATATGATTTTGTTATAGAGAAACTTAGTAAAGGGAAAATAGAAGAAAGTCTGAAGTTGAGGAAAGTAGCCTGGTGATGTTTTGTTCTTTGTTTCTTTCCTGAAAAGAAAGAGTTGCCACTTTGAGTTACTAGGTGAGGGGCTGGAAGAAGGAAGAGAAGGATGTATCAGGGAAGTTAGGATTGCCCCAGTAAAGACAGACTAGTAAGAAAGGAAATGGAGGATTTGTGAAACTGTAGGTAGTTTTCAGTTGATGGGGCATTGAATATGGTGTTGGGAATGTGGAGTTGGAAGATTAAATTACCCAGCTGGGTGGCTTCTACATTATGGTTGATTCCAATATTACCTTAAGGAACCGTGACTTGACCTTGTAGGAGATGGGGGATTTCAAAGAGTGGAAGACAAAAACTGACAAACTGAGTTTTATTTTTGGATTGGACAATTGTGACAGAGATAATTCCCCCCAAAATGGGCTGATAATGAAATGGAGGCAAGAAGAACAATTGGGAAGTGATGTTGCTGGTACATGAAATGTGTATTTTCCTAATTCACATGTCTGTTAGCCAAATACTGCCAGGACTAGAAAACTCTGGAAAATTCAGACTGGCTAGAAGGTAAACGTAATTTTTTTCTGAATTATTTTTTCTTTTCTTTTATTTTATTTTTATCAAGAATCTCTTTTATTGATTATCAGAAACGTTACAAACATCTAATATGAACAAATTGTAACATGACAGTGTTTAGTTTGAACAATTAATACATTTCAGATATAATATTATACATATTTCAATGTTATTCTCCCCAATCATCCCACACTCTCCCGGTCCCAGAGTCCAAAAGTCTGGTCTATACATCAGTGTCTCTTTTGCTGTCTCGTAAATAGGGTTATTTTTACCATCTTTCTAAATTCCATATATATGCGTTAGTATACTGTATTTGTGTTTTTGTTTCTGGCTTACTTCACTCTGTATAATAGGCTCCAGTTCCATCCACCTCCTTAGAACTGATTCAAATGTATTCTTTTTAATGGCTGAGTAATACTCCATTGTATATATGTACCACAGCTTGCTTATCCATTCATCTGTGGATGGACATCTAGGTTGCTTCCACGTTCTGGCTATTGCAAACAGTGCTGCTATGAACATTGGGGTACACGTGTCTCTTTCAATTCTGGTTTTCTCCGTGTATATGCCCAGCAGTGGGATTGCTGGATCATAAGGCAGTTCTATTCCCAGTTTTTTGAGGAATCTCCATACTGTTCTCCATAGTGGCTGTACCAGTTTGCATTCCCACCAACAGTGCAAGAGGGTTCCCTTCTCTCCGCACCCTCTCCAGCATTTATTGCTTGTGGACTTTTGGATAGCAGCCATTCTGATTGGCGTGAAATGGTATCTCATAGTGGTTTTGATTTGCATTTCTCTGATAATGAGTGATGTTGAGCATCTTTTCATGTGTTTGTTAGCCATCTGTATGTCTTCTTTGGAGAAATGTCTATTTAGTTCTTTGGCCCATTTTTTGATTGGGTCATTTATTTTTCTGGAATTGAGCTGTAGAAGTTGCTTGTATATTTTTGAGATTAGTTGTTTGTCAGTTGCTTCATTTGCTATTATTTTCTCCCATTCTGAAGGCTGTCTTTTCACCTTGCTTATAGTTTCCTTTGTTGTGCAGAAGCTTTTAAGTTTGATTAGGTCCCATTTGTTCATTTTTGATTTTATTTCCGATATTCTGGGAGGTGGGTCATGGAGGATCCTGCTGTGATGTAAGTCAGAGAGTGTTTTGCCTATGTTTTCCTCTAGGAGTTTTATGGTTTCTGGTCTTACATTTAGCTCTTTAATCCATTTTGAGTTTATTTTTGTGTATGGTGTTAGAAAGTACCAAAACCTGACAAAGATCCCACAAAAAAAGAAAACTACAGGCCAATATCACTGATGAACATAGATGCAAAAATCCTTAACAAAATTCTAGCAATCAGAATCCAATAACACATTAAAAAGATCATACACCATGACCAAGTGGGCTTTATCCCAGGAATGCAAGGATTCTTCAATATCCGCAAATCAATCAACATAATACACCACATTAACAAACTGAAGAATAAAAACCATATGATTATCTCAATAGATGCAGAGAAAGCCTTTGACAAAGTTCAACATCCACTTATGATAAAAACTCTCCAGAAAGCAGGAATAGAAGGAACATACCTCAACATAATAAAAGCTATATATGACAAACCCACAGCAAACATTATCCTCAATGGTGAAAAACTGAAAGCATTTCCCCTAAAGTCAGGAACAAGACAAGGGTGCCCACTTTCACCACTACTATTCAACATAGTTTTGGAAGTTTTGGCCACAGCAATCAGAGTAGAAAAAGAAATAAAAGGAATCCAAATTGGAAAAGAAGAAGTAAAACTCTCACTGTTTGCAGATGACATGATCCTCTACATAGAAAACCCTAAAGATTCCACCAGAAAATTACTAGAACTGATCAATGAATATAGTAAAGTTGCAGGATATAAAATTAACACACAGAAATCCCTTGCATTCCTGTACACTAATAACGAGAAAATAGAAAGAGAAATTAAGGAAACAATTCCATTCACCATTGCAATGAAAACAATAAAATACTTAGGAATATATCTTCCTAAAGAATCTAAAGACCTATATATAGAAAACTATAAAACACTGGTGAAAGAAATCAAAGAGGACACTAATAGTTGGAGAAATATACCATGTTCATGGATTGGTAGAATCAATATAATGAAAATGAGTATACTACCCAAAGCAATTTATAGATTCAATGCAATCCCCATCAATCTACCAACAGTATTCTTCACAGAGCTAGAACAAATAATTTCTCAATTTGTATGGAAATACAAAAAACCTCGAATAGCCAAAGCTATCTTGAGAAAGAAGAACGGAACTGGAGGAATCAACCTGCCTGACTTCAGGCTCTACTACAAAGCCACAGTCATCAAGACAGTATGGTACTGGCACAAGGACAGAAATATAGATCAATGGAACAAAATAGAAAGCCCAGAGATAAATCCATGCACATATGGTCACCTTATCTTTGACAAAGGAGGCAAGAATATACAATGGATTAAAGACAATCTCTTTAACAAGTGGTGCTGGGAAAACTGGTCAAACACTTGTAAAAGAATGAAACTAGAACACTTTTTCTGAATTTTGAATTAAATTATTTTTAATTTATGGAAGTCCAGATCAAAAGAGCTACCATGTCCCATTATATGCTATGATATGGTATATCATGATATGGTATGATATCTCATGATATGGGATGACAGACGATGAGATGTTTGGATGGCATCACTGACTCAATGGACGTGAGTTTGAGCAAACTCCAGGAGTTGGTGATGGACAGATGTGCTGCAGTCCATGGGGTCGCAAAGAGTCAGACACGACTGAGTGACTGAACTGAACTGATGTCTCATTAAGAGTGGATTAAAGAAAGAACAGCACATGCTCTTTAAAATGAAGAAAGTAGTGTTCACATACGATTCTATGAATGTCGGGCTCATGGTGGTAGTTATCACTACCAGCATTTCATGTACTGAAAGCTAAACTGTGAAATAGTGATTTTATAGGCATTAGTTCTTAGGATACAAGAACTTTTGAGGTAGTCAATGGTATCATTCCTATTGTACATGTAAAGAGACTTAGAAAGGTGGAGTAAAATGCCAAAATTTACATGAGTTATAAATAGCATAGCTCAGATCTGAGTGCAGATTTTGTCTCTCTTCCATAGAACACACTATTCATGAGTGCAGAATAGTTTATTTTCTTCTGCTTTTGAAGAATAACTTCTAAGCAATGGATACTTAATAAGTACTTGCCAGATGATGCATGAAAATTTTAATCAATAATTTGAAGTTTTATGCCCATGACCTGAAGTGATATAATACCTCTTCAATGCTATAAAATGTGAGCAGTGGTCATTTATTCCTCAAAAAAATTATAGCTATCTTTACTGTACCTGTAATGGTGTCAGATACCCTTCAGTTCATCCAAAAAGTATTTGTTTAGAGCCTTTCCCTCTACTGCTGCTAAGTCACTTCAGTCGTGTCCGACTCTGTGTGACCCCATAGATGGCAGCCCACCAGGTTCCCCATCCCTGGGATTCTCCAGGCAAGAACACTGGAGTGGGTTGCCGCTGTTAAGTCACTTCAGCCGTGTCCAACTCTGTGCGACCCCACAGACAGCAGCCCACAGGCAAGAACACTGGAGTGGGTTGCCATTTCCTTCTCCAATACATGAAAGTGAAAAGTGAAAGTGAAGTCTCTTAGTCGTGTCCAACTCTTAGCGACCCCATGGACTGCAGCCTACCAGGCTCCTCCATCCATGGGATTCTCCAGGCAAGAGTACTGGAGTGGGTTGCCATTGCCTTCTCCATTTCCTCTACTAGGATAATATATTCATACTACATTTTATTGGTTGCCAAGAACTTATTCATGCATCATCACATTTAATCTTCACAACAAACTTATATGGTATTTGTTCAATTTTACAGATATGAAATATAAATTCACATTAACTGTCAAAGGTTACAGATCTTCTGAACCCAAGTCTGTATACTTTCCCCTGTATCAGAATTATTTCTTAGGTAGGTGACAAAAACTGAGAGCTGTAGGGATGCAAAATATGTTTTTGAAGTATGATATATATGTGCTGCTGCTGCTAAGTCGCTTCAGTTGTGACCCCATAGATGGCAGCCTACCAGGCTCCTCCATCCATGGGATTCTCCAGGCAAGAACACTGGAGTGGGTTGCCATTTCCTTCTCCAATGCATGAAAGTGAAAAATGAAAGTGAAGTCGCTCAGTCGTGTCTGACTCTTAGCGACCCCATGGACTGGAGCCTAGCAGGCTCCTCCATCCATGGGATTTTCCAGGTAAGAATACTGGAGTGGGGTGCCATTGCCTTCTCTGATAATATATATGTGAGTATGTATATATTCTTTATAATCTCTCCCTCTAGCATAAAATACTCTGTCTTCTAATAGGATAGATGTGCTTTTTTCTGTTTTATAGTTTATATAATGGTACAAATAATAGTATGTAGCTTTTTGTGTCTGAGTAATTTTATTCAGTATTCTGTTCAAGACATTAATTAATATTTTGTGTATTTATAATTTGTTTATCCTTATGACTTTAGCATATTTCACTATATTTAAATATAGTTTAAATATATCATTGTTTAAAAACATCTATTCCACTGTTAAATGCCATTTGTATAGTTTCCAGTTTGAAATTTGAAAAGTATTTGATTCCATATAATGTTGCTATGAAGATTTTTACACAGTCTGTTTTGGTGAACTCTCATACATTTTTGTTAAGTGTATAATTAGCAATAGAATTTCTAGGTCAAAAAGACATAGTTTTGTTGCAGAGATGTATGCAGATATTCTCTATTTTCTATTACTTTTGATAGTCTTACTCATCAATTTGGGCTTGATTATATTCAGTTGAGGAATGCTGTAAACACATTTAAGGGGAAGCTCGGCCTAATTAATGTCAGCTACTCTAAGAGATGGTCATGATATCCCATTTAATACTTATTATCACATCCTGAGATCAGTGGTGTATCTCCCTGCAGAAGACCTCTTATTTCATTCTACTCTCATCTTCCACACATCAATCAGCCTCTGTTCTTGCTCTTGAAATGTTGAAAGGCTCTTGCTCTAGAGAATTACAATATCTCATGAGGAATAATATTTCAACCATTCAGTATCTTGATAATAATCCCTGGGTTTTCTTCTCTTTATATTAGTAAAACAGAAAGGGGAAAAAATCCTCAGAGAAACAAACAAACAAAAATGTTTGCCTTTTCTCCATTACAGGACATTATCTCGTCTTCTGTGTCTATGTATTTTCGTAATGACTTATTCTATGTTCTCTATTACTTTCGATATTAGAATACTTTTCTTACGGGCTGATGCAATCTTAGTTGAAGACTAGTCTTAGGCCTCCATGGATATGCATATAGATTGGAATAGAGAACTATCATTAGCATTTTCTACCTAAACATCTAGATAATTTAGGATTTTTTAATACACTAAGTGTTATCAAGTGTCTGGTCTTAGCTAATTTGGAAATATAAGATGAAACAAGACTCTTTCATCGTAATAAGTATATTCCTTTGCTCCACACATTAATAAGAGGAAGACTGAAATATCAGAGAGTAGGAGACCCCTGTGTAAAATACTGAAGTATTAGTATTTATTCAATGGTGGAATTTTTTTCTAGCTGAGTCAAGGCTGGGCAAAACCCTATCTCGTTGCAATATTCTGGACATATTGTACACCCAACAGAATCATCTAAGATTTACCCAGTAAATTTTATCTGTGATAGCATTTTAATAAGAGATGGAGAGCAGTTAAACTATGGTGTTTAACAGTGGTAAATGAAGGCAGCGATATCTTCTCTTTCTATTAAATAAAATTTTGAGACCATGACTACTGAGTCAGATTCCTTTAAAAATGAGAAAATGATGGGAAAAATCATTATTTATTCTCTGCAATGAGTCAGTGTCATTTTAACAAGAAGGAAAAAAAAAAAAAAAAATTGCACTTCATTGGAAGAATGGCTGAGAACAAAAGAATCAGATGCAGCATATGGTTTTGGATTAGATACTGGTATAAATAAACTATAGAAACTATTTGGGACCATTTGGGAAAAAGAGAATGTGATTTAGATATCGAAGCTATAAGTTCAGTTGCTCAGTCGTGTCCGACTCTTTGAAACTCCATGAATTGCAGCACACCAGGCTTCCCTGTCCATCACCAACTCCTAGAGTTCACTCAAACTCACATGCATTGAGTTGGTGATGCCATCCAGCCATCTCATCCTCTGTCGTCTCCTTCTCCTCCTGCCTCCAACCCCTCCCAGCATCAGAATCTTTTCCAGTGAGTCAACTCTTCACATGAGGTGGCCAAAGTACTGGAGTTTCAGCTTTAGCATCAGTCCTTCCAAAGAGCACTCAGGTCTGATTCCTTTAGGATGGACTGGTTGGATCTCCTTGCAGTCCAAGGGACTCTCAAGAGTCTTTTCCAACACCACAGTTCAAAAGCATCAATTCTTCGGCGCTCAGCTTTCTTCACAGTCCAGCTCTCACATCCATACATGACCACTGGAAACACCATAGCCTTGACTAGACGGACCTTTGTTGGAAAAGTAATGTCTCTGCTTTTGAATATGCTCTCTAGGTTGGTCATAACTTTCCTTCCAAGGAGTAAGTGTCTTTTAATTTCATGGCTGCAGTCACCATCTGCAGTGATTTTGGAGCCCAAAAAAATAAAGTCTGACACTGTTTCCAGTGTTTCCCCATCTATTTCCCATGAAGTGATGGGACCAGATGCCATGATGTTTGTTTTCTGATTGTTGAGCTTTAAGCCAACTTTTTCACTCTCCTCTTTCACTTTCATCAAGAGGCTTTTTAGTTCTTCTTCACTTTCTGCCATAAAGGTGGTGTCATCCGCATACCTGGGGTTATTGATATTTCTCCCAGCAATCTTGATTCCAGCTTGTGCTTCTTCCAGCCCAGTGTTTCTCATGATGTACTCTGCATATAAGTTAAATAAGCAGGGTGACAATATACAGCCTTGACGTACTACTTTTTCTATTTGTAACCAGTCTGTTGTTCCATGTCCAGTTCTAACTGTTGCTTTCTGACCTGCATACAAATTTCTCAAGAGGCAGATCAGGTGGTCTGGTATTCCCATCTCTTTCAGAATTTTCCACCGTTTATTGTGATCCACACAGTCCCAAAGAAAGGCAATGCCAAAGAATGCTCAAACTATCACACAACTGCACTCATCTCACACGCTAGTAAAGTAATGCTCAAAATTCTCCAAGCCAGGCTTCAGCAATAGATGAACCGTGAACATCCAGAAGTTCAGGCTGGTTTTAGAAAAAACAGCGGAACCAGAGATCAAATTGCCAGCATCCACTGGATCATGGAAAAAGCAAGAGAGTTACAGAAGAACATCTATTTCTGCTTTATTGACTATGCAAAAGCCTTTGCCCGTGTGGATCAAAGCTCTAAATATTTACTAATATGAAAATATTGAAATTAATAAAAAAGGAGATTGTAGAACAGTATTTACAGTATGCTATTACTTCAGATTAAAATATGTTACATATGTACATGAGCATGCTCATGTTAGAAACCCAGAAAGATATGAGCTGAAGATATTATCAGCAGTGATAATGGGGTGGTAAAATGTAAATTGTAATTATTAGTGCTATTATTTTTGTTATATTTATTATTTATTATTAGTGTTATTGTTTTCTAACATTTTTATTTTCAACATTTCTACAGTGTACAGCATCTTATGTTAATAAAATATGATTTTAATTTAAAAAATACATAAGTAAACTGTTAAGTCATTCAGCACCATAAATTATCCAGTAGCTGATTAACACAAAAGGTTAATGTAATAATGACAGTAGCAGTTAAAAACTTTGTTAATTAGCATTGACTGTGTACCAGACACTGATAAGGTTTACACAAACATCGCGTTAGTTGATTCTTATTAAAACTCTATGTAGTATGTGCTGTCCTAATTTACATTTTATAGATGAGGAAGCTGAAGATCACAGAGATTTACCCAGGGACACAGCTAGTAAGTGATAAGAGGTGAGATTTAAGCCAAATCTGTCTGAATCAAGTCATTCTCACTTAGTTACCAGCTACATGCCTCTTGTTTCCTAATACCAACATCATCATCTCACTGGTGGCCCCAATGCTAGTTTCTCTATTCTATTAGCTGTGGAGATTACTTCACAAATTACCAAATATTGCATGTTAGATTTAACAAATGCTAGGTCTTTGAATATAAAAATCTGAAAATTTCAAATGAAATCTTTAGTAAGAAGTGACTGGCCTTGCATTTGGTACAGAGAGGGAGGTGGGAGGGTGTTTCAGGATGGGGAACACATGTACACCCATGGCGGATTCATGTTGATGTATGGCAAAAACATACAATATTGTAAAGTAATTAGCCTCCAATTAAAATAAATAAATTTATATTTTTAAAAATTTATAAACTAGGGAGTTGGTTGTGACTATAGATAAATAATTTGAATGTATTTATTTTTTGAAAAGTAAACTTTAATGCTAAAAAAAACAAATACATTGCAAACAGTTTTCTAGAGTATATGAATATCTAATAAATTAGATAAAACAGAATCTTTTTATATAGATATTTATGTAAATGCCAAAAGATACTTATTGAAGAATGAATGTGTTGATATATTAATGTTTTCAGTAGATAGGAAAAGTGTGAACTGAATCTTTGTTAAATGCCTTCATAAATATGCATTAAATATGCTTAAGAAGATTTTAGATATTCCCTCTGGTTGAAAAGAGTCATTCTGGGAAATGCATTTTGCAGAATCACGTATATTTCATGTATGTGCCTAATTTCATTTTAAAGTTCACTGGGATTTATATTGCAATTAAACTAAATTGAACAATATACAAGTACACAAGAAAGTCAGCAGATGTAAAAAGCTAAGGAAAAGAACAACTTGTGTTAATTTTTTTAATGACACTGAAATGTCAGGTTTTTCACTAAAATAAAGGGGATTCTAATTTTTGCTGTTCAGTTTAGTTCAGTTGCTCAGTCGTGTCTGACTCTTCATGACCCCATGAATCGCAGCACGCCAGGCCTCCCTGTCCATCACCAACTCCCACAGTTCACTCAAACTCACGTCTATCGAGTCAGTGATGCCATCCAGCCATCTCATCCTCTGTCGTCCCCTTCTCCTCCTGCCCCCAATCTCTCCCAGCATCAGAGGCTTTTCCAATGAGTCAACTCTTCGCATGAGGTGGCCAAAGTACTGGAGTTTCAGCTTTAGCATCAGTCCTTCCAAAGAACACCCAGGACTGATCTCCTTTAGAATGGACTGGTTGGGTCTCCTTGTAGTCTAAGGGACTCTCAAGAGTCATGTCCAACACCACAGTTCAAAAGCATCAATTCTACGGCACTCAGCCTTCTTCACAGTCCAACTCTCACATCCATACATGACCACTGGAAAAACCATAGCCTTGACTAGACAGACCTTTGTTGGCAAAGTAATATCTCTGCTTTTGAATATGCTATCTAGGTTGGTCATAACTTTCCTTCCAAGGAGTAAGTGTCTTTTAATTTCATGGCTGCAGTCACCATCTGCAGTGATTTTGGAGCCCAAAAACCAAAGTCTGCAACTGTTTCCACTGTTTCCCCATCTATCTGCTATGAAGTGAAGGGACCAGATACCATGATCTTTGTTTTCTGAATGTTGAGCTTGAAGCCAACTTTTTCACTCTCCTCTTTCACTTTCATCAAGAGGCTTTTAGTTCCTCTTCACTTTCTGCCATAAGGGTGGTGTTATCTGCATATCTGAGGTTATTGATATTTCTCCCAGCACTCTTGATTCCAGCTTGTGCTTCTTCCAGCCACAACTCAAATAACAAGAAAGAAAAATATTTCAAAAGTGTGGCAGAGCTACTCATGAAGTGGGCTGCCTTTACTCTGGAGGTTTTAGGTAGGAAATCCATGGAACCACTTTCCAACTTTTGGAAAATCCATGGAACCATTTTGAACCATTGGTATTTAGGGTCTGGGACATTTACTGATTCCGTGGAAACAGAAAAGAGACAAATATTTCCATTTAAGATCAAATTTGTTACTTGATATTACTACAGTAAATTTCTCCCAACAGTCACTTTAGAGAAAATATTACTTCTAATTACATGAAAAATGTAGTTTCAAACATCTTCCTTTAGACTCTTTGGTAGCTATCCTTCGAATTGACTGGTTATAGTGATTTTCCTCCCTGGAGGAAGGCATGGCAACCCACTCTAGTATTCTTGGCTGGAGAATCCCCATGGACAGAGGAGCCTGGTGGGCTCCAGTCCATGGGGTTGCAAAGAGTCGAACATGACTGAGCGACTAAGCACAGCACAGCACAGTGATTCTCTTAAGGAGGGAATGGCTGTCCACTCCAGTATTCTCACATGGAGAATTTCATGGACAGAGGAGCCTGGTGGGTTACAAAGGGTCAGACGTGACTGAGTGAGCAGCAGCAGCAGCAGTGATTTTCTGAAAGGATAAGGACAGTTTTAACAAAAACGACTCACCTTCTCTGCAGAATGTTGTACATTCAATGAAGGAAATGTATAGTTTAAAAGAATTAGATGCCAGAGGCTTATTTATTTATTTTTTTAAGGAACCAAACATTTGCTTTCCTATTGGACAGAGGTATCTGTCAGTGTTTCTGACAGCATTGTGCTAAAATAGTAAACATTTTTGAGTTACAGTTATCTATGTGTTCTACTCATTCCTCAGGCACACACCTACAATAAGCTATACTGAGCTTCACTGGATATTTCAAATGGATCATGTGCTAGTATTCTAACCTGAAATGAAAGTAATAAGATGTAAAGACAATAGAGAATGTTCTCCTTTCTGACATGTGATGTAAAAGATTAAGTGTAAACTATTATTTTTTAAAAGCCACAGTCACCATGGGCAGCCATAATATTTGGGAAGCATACAGGTAAAGTCCATAAATAAAATCTGAAACTTTCTTGGGATGATTTTTCTCCCTCACAGAAAGAGATGATACTAACAGATTGTGCCTGTTGTTCTAAAGTCAAACATGACAGGTCTTTGTGGCTTATCTCAAAGATGAACTGTTTTTCTGCCCAGTGGAGAAGAACATATACTATAGGGAAATGCAGAAAGACCCTGATTAAAAAAAAAAAAAAGTACTTTCTTAGTTACACGTTCTGCTTTGTAGGCAGTCACATATGTACACAGGAAAATGTGACTTTTATATACCGAGAAAGATTTTTAAAAAGCAGTTAATAGATGTGACTAAGGACCAACAAATTTTGCTGAAGAAAGTAGGACAAAAAATTAGAACTTCCCCCCATTTCCCTTGTACAGTCTCTCATTAGCATGTATATAGAATTTGGCTGGTTCCTGTGTTAATTACCCCTTTATTGGCTGTCCCCATTCACCATGTCTAGAGCCCAGAATTGTTCATATGACTGAAAATTCCCTCCTTCAGACAGACAGCTAAGATTGATTCTGATAGCTTGTTATTGCTTGGTCCAAATTTAATCAGTGCTTGTAAGAGTGTTTTCTAATCTGGAGAGTCTGTAAGACAGGGAAATTGTAACTGAGTTTACTTTTAGGCTGTGAATGGAATATGTCTATGTGACACAGTAAACCTGTCCTTTGAAGATATATGAAACCTTTGAAGATATATGAAAGCAATGTCTATACCCACTACCATACTTAAATAATGTACATGTGAAGACTAGACCAGACTGAGGAACTTAAACCACTCTCCCAAAGGCAAATTAAACAAAAGGAAAAGAATTAGTTGCCAAGAGACTTTTGATTCATTGGAAAAAGTCCAAATCCTATCACATCCCAAATAGTTCGCACAGAAACATGGAACCCAGACAGAACAGGGATGGAGTGCCCTTAATTTCTGAGAAATGAGTACTGACAACTCACAATGGCAGGATGTTTGACATTAAATACTTATCCAATCACTACTTCTACTGCTTTGATTATAAGCAACAGGAAGGAAGTCAGCACTACATAAGAAAAGCTTTTTTTTCCTTGTGAACACAAATTTGCTATAAAGATTCACTGTATTAAGAAACCAAAATTTAAAGACCCAGACTTAGAAAGAGCAAAAGAATGAGAGAATTATGCCACTTTTTAGGATATATGCTAATAGGATTATTGAACTAATGTTATGGGTCAGTGTTGACATAATCGTCCGTGATGATTTCTGTACTTAAATCACTTCATTTAGGACTCAAAGTCTTAGGTTACAGAATCCAACTAAACTGACTTTAGTGCTAGTCACTTATCCAGGTTTGAGGAAGATACCTTATGTATTAACTTGATTAAAATTGCAGCCAACAAATTTGAATTATTTCAAAAGGACATCAGGATACTGTTACCAAAATAATGGTAATTGATGATGTAGAAAAAGGCAACAAATATCTATTAGACCAAACATCTACTCAGCATATCCTTAAATTAGCTAGTGTATTATAAGGAATACTGCTGCTGCTAAGTCACTTCAGTCGTGTCCCACTCTGTGCGACCCCATAGACAGCAGCCCATCAGGCTCCCCCGTCCCTGGGATTCTCCAGGAAAGAACTAGGGTCACCATATAATCTGCTTACTCCAATTATCTTACTCTAATTACGTATGGTTACCTTACTATATATGTTTCATATATATACTTATGTTCATGGTCCAAGGTGGTCTACCAGCTTGGTTTTGGTCTATGTTAGTTAGACATGATCCTTAGTTCTAATGTGTGGCTCTTTGGTGTGGCTATTAAACAAGATTTCTTCCATCAGGTTGGTTTAGATTTACAGCATCTTCTAACACTATTTAACTCTTTTATCTCCATTCTGCCCTTAACCCTATAACAGTTACTCCCTGGTAAGCTTCAAAAGTCTGATCCTGTGCTTATGCAGCCCAATCTCAGCCAAATAATTTATTGGAGACTCAAACTTCTAGATTCTTGCTTATGTGTAATTTTCTCCTAAGTGTCCTATGCTACAGTTTCTAGGCATTTCAGATGTCTGCCCTCTCAGCTCAATGGGAGTGCCATGGTGTGCTTGTAATTCACCAACCTCTGTAACATTTGGGAAATATTCCCTGAACGTAAAGGTGGAAAAATGAAGAACTTACTGATGAACTTCTCTTCTTTCAGGGATTAACATGTATTGTTGCTGTTCAACGGGGAAGGCAATGGCACCCCACCCCAGTACTTTTGCCTGGAGAATCCCACGGACGGAGGATCCTGGTGGGCTGCAGTCCATGGGGTCGCTAGGAGTCGGACATGACTGAAGCGACTTATTATTATAAGTCTGGAAACAGTTACCTTAAATATTTTGACCAGTATATATGTGTGTGTGTGTGTGTGTGTGTGTGTGTGTGTGTGTGTGTGTGTGTTATTTATTTATTTAAGGCATAGTTGAAAGCAGAGACATCACTTTGCCAACAAAGGTTCCCCTAGTCAAGGCTATGGTCTTTCCTGTGGTCATGTGTGGATGTGAGAGCTGGACTGTGAAGAAGGCTGAGCGCCAAAGAATTGATGCTTTTGAACTGTGGTGTTGGAGAAGACTCTTGAGAGTCCCTTGGACTGCAAGGAGATCCAACCAGTCCATTCTGAAGGAGATCAGCCCTGGGATTTCTTTGGAAGGAATGATGCTAAAGCTGAAACTCCAATATTTTGGCCACCTGATGCGAAGAGTTGACTCATTGGAGAAGACTCTGATGCTGGGAGGGATTGGGGGCAGGAGGAGAAGGGGACGGCAGAGGAGGAGATGGCTGGATGGCATCACTGACTTGATGGATGTGAGTCTGAGTGACCTCCAGGAGTTGGTGATGGACAGGGAGGCCTGGCGTGCTGCAGTTCATGGGGTCGCAAAGAGCAGGACACGACTGAGCGACTGATCTGATCTGATCTGATCTTAGTTTCTGGTGTACAATGTTGTTATTCAAAACTTTTATAGTTCCGGTTAAGATGGCGGAGGATTAGGACGGGGAATACGCTTTCTCCTCCACAAATTCATCAAAGGGACATCTGGGCGCCGAGTAAATTCCACAAACAGCTTCGGAGTGCTGGTGGAGGACGTCGGACACCCAGAAAAGCAACTCACTGCCTTCTAAAGGAGGTAGGAAAGAATATAGAAGCCAGAGAGAGACAAAGTGGGAGGGGCGGACCTCTGTCCGGGGAAGGAAGTCTTAAAAAGAGAAGTTGCCAAACACCAGGAAACACTCTCCCTGCGGAATCTGCGCCGAACCTGGGAAACACGGAGACTATCATAACAGGGAGGAGAACAGTTGAGCAATTAGAACTCACAGACTGCAGGCCCTGCGGTAACTTCCGCAGCGGAGAAGCATCGCTGCAAACGCCCGCATCTGCCATTGGGGAGCCGGGGCTGGGCAGGGAGACGCCTTGGCCGTTCCCACGCGGGACGCTCCCCTGCCGGCCGCTCCCCCGAGGGACGCTCCCCCACTGGACACTCCCCCGCCGGCCACTCCCGCGCAGGTGTGCCCCCGCCCTCTGTGCCGGCGGCTCCCACGAGGGCCACCCCACCCCCTCCCCCACCCGCCCGCCATTCCCGTCGCCGGCCCCTCCCCCTCTGCGGGCCTCAGTGCAGACTGCGTTCGCCTGATTGTCTGGAGTGCTGCCTAATTGGAGTAGTTTGGGCTGGCAGTCCAGATTGTGCAGCGCCGACCACACGAGTGGCCGGCCTTGGCCCAGAACACCGCCGAACCGTGCACAGAACAAAGGACTATACAGACCAATTACAGAGAAAGGGGCCTATAGATCTTGAGAAATTTAAGCCGGAACAAGGAACTAGCCGAAAATGAACTGAACCCACAACAATAATAGAGAAACTCTTATATATATTGTTACTATTTTTACCATCATTATTTCCTTTTTTTTTTCCTCTTTTCTTTTTTTAATATATATATATTTTTAAATTTTTATTATTTTTTAATTGGAAAAAGGAAAACAAAATTTTTTTCCTTTTAATTTTTTTTATGTTGTTGTTTGTTTTGTTTTGTTTCTTTTATTTTTATTTTTTTTTATCCTCTAGTACTTCTTTAATCTCCACGTTTAGATATAACTTTTGCGACCCTGTTTTTTTTTTTTTTTTCTTTTTTCCTTTTTGTCCTTTGCTTTTTCCTTTCCTTTTTTCTTTTCTTTACTGATTACTGACTAGATCTGTCTCTCTCCTTCACACTCCCTCCTTTTATCCTCCTGACCACCTCTGTCTCCTTCCTCCCTTTTTCCTTCTCTGTATAATTCCGTGAACATCTCTGAGCGGTCCAGTTGTGGAATGCATTATAGAAGAAGAAGTTTTTGAGACTACTGTAAAAATAAGACCAATAACTGGAACCAGGAGGCTTAAGTCCATACCCTGATCCCACGAAACATTAATTGACAGGAGCTCATTAAAAGCCTCCATACCTACTCTGAAACCAAGCATCACACAAAGACCAGCAAGTTCCACAACAAGACATACCAAGCAAATTCTCCAGAAAAACAAGAACACAGCCTGAGCTCCAATACACAGGCTACACAAAGCGACCCCAAAATCATAGACATCCCATAACTCACTACTAGACACTCCACTGCACCCCAGAGAAAAGAAATCCAGCTCCACCCACCAGAACACCGATACAAGCTTCCATAAACAAGAAACCTCGACAAGCGACCGGTACAAATCCACATATAGTGCAGAAACGCCACAATAAAGAGAACTCCACAGACTACCAGAATACAGTAAAGACACCCCAAACTTAGCAATTTAAACAAGATGAAGAGACAGAAGAATTCCCAGCAGGTAAAGGAACAGGATAATTGCCCACCAAACCAAACAAAAGAGGAAGAAATAGCGAACCTACCTGATAAAGAATTCCAAATAATGATAGTGAAATTAATCCAAAATCTGGAAAGCAAAATGGAATCATGGATAAATAGCCTGGAGAAAAGCATTGAGAAGATGCAAGAAAGATTTAACAAGGACCTAGAAGAAATAAAAAAGAGTCAATATATAATGAATAATGCAATAAACGAGATCCAAAACACTCTGGAGGCAACAAATAGTAGAATAACAGAGGCAGAAGATAGAATTAGCGAATTAGAAGATAGAATGGCAGAATTAAAGGAATCAGAGGAGAAAAAAGAAAAACGAATTAAAAGAAATGAGGACAATCTCAGAGACCTCCAGGACAATTTTAAATGTTACAATATTCGAATCATAGGAGTCCCAGAAGAAGAAGACTAAAAGAAAGACCATGAGAAGATACTAGAGGAGATAATAGTTGAAAACTTCCCTAAAATGGGGAAGGAAATAATCACTCAAGTCCAAGAAACCCAGAGAGTCCCAAATAGGATAAACCCAAGACGAAACACCCCAAGACACATATTAATCAAATTAACAAAGATCAAACACAAAGAACAAATATTAAAAGCAGCAAGGGAAAAACAACAAATAACACACAAGGGAATTCCCATAAGGATAACAGCTGATCTTTCAATAGAAACTCTCCAAGCCAGGAGGGAATGGCAAGACATACTTAAAGTGATGAAAGAGAAGAACCTACAGCCCAGATTATTGTACCCAGCAAGGATCTCATTCAAATATGAAGGAGAAATCAAAACCTTTACAGACAAGCAAAAGCTGAGAGAATTCAGCACCACCAAACCAGCTCTCCAACAAATACTAAAGGACATTCTCTAGACAGGAAACACAAAAAGGATATATAAATTCAAACCCAAAACAACAAAGTAAATGGCAACAGGATCATATTTATCATTAATTACCTTAAATGTAAATGGGTTGAATGCCCCAACCAAAAGACAGAGACTGGCTGAATGGATACAAAAACAAGACCCCTCCATATGCTGTCTACAAGAAACCCACCTCAAAACAGGGGACACATACAGACTGAAAGTCAAGGGCTGGAAAAAGATTTTCCATGCAAATAGAGACCAAAAGAAAGCAGGAGTAGCAATACTCATATCAGATAAAATAGACTTTAAAACAAAGGATGTGAAAAGAGACAAAGAAGGTCACTACCTAATGATCAAAGGATCAATCCAAGAAGAAGATATAACAATTATAAATATATATGCACCCAACTTAGGAGCACCGCAATATATGAGACAAATACTAACAAGTATGAAAGGAGAAATCAACAATAACACAATAATAGTGGGAGACTTTAATACCCCACTCACACCAATGGATAGATCAACTAAACAGAAAATTAACAAGGAAACACAAACTTTAAACGATACAATAGACCAGTTAGAACTAATTGATATCTATAGGACATTTCATCCCAAAACAATGAATTTCACCTTTTTCTCAAGCGCACACGGAACCTTCTCCAGGATAGACAACATCCTGGGCCATAAATCTAGCCTTGGTAAGTTCAGAAAAATTGAAATCATTCCAAGCATTTTTTCTGACCACAATGCAGTAAGAGTAAATCTCAATAACAGGAGAAAATCTATTAAAAAGTCCAACATATGGAGGCTGAACAACACACTCCTGAATAACCAACAAATCACAGAAGAAATCAAAAAAGAAATCAAATTCTGCATAGAAACGAATGAAAATGAAAACACTACAACCCAAAACCTGTGGGACACTGTAAAAGCAGTCCTAAGGGGAAAGTTCATAACAATACAGGCATACCTCAAGAAACAAGAAAAAAGCCAAATAAATAACCTAACTCTACACCTAAAGCAACTGGAAAAGGAAGAAATGAAGCACCCCAATGTTAGTAGAAGGAAAGAAATCCTAAAAATTAGGGCAGAAATAAATGCAAAAGAAACAAAAGAAACCATAGCAAAAATCAACAAAGCCAAAAGCTGGTTCTTTGAAAGGGTAAATAAAATTGACAAACCACTAGCCAGACCCATCAAGAAACAAAGGGAGAAAAATCAAATCAATAAAATTAGAAATGAAAATGGAGAGATCACAACAGACAGCACAGAAATACAAAGGATCATAACAGACTACTATCAGCAATTATATGGCAATAAAATGGACAATGTGGAAGAAATGGACAAATTCTTAGAAAAGTACAACTTCTCAAAACTGGATCAGGAAGAAATAGAAAATCTTAACAGACCCATCAAAGCACAGAAATTGAAACTGTAATCAGAAATCTGCCAGCAAACAAAAGCCCAGGTCCAGACGGCTTCACAGCTGAATTCTACCAAAAATTTAGAGAAGAGCTAACACCTATCCTACTCAAACTGTTCCAGAAAATTGCAGAAGAAGGCAAACTTCCAAACTCATTCTATGAGGCCACCATCACCCTAATACCAAAACCTGACAAAGATCCCACAAAAAAAGAAAACTACAGGCCAATATCACTGATGAACATAGATGCAAAAATCCTTAACAAAATTCTAGCAATCAGAATCCAACAACACATTAAAAAGATCATACACCATGACCAAGTGGGCTTTATCCCAGGAATGCAAGGATTCTTCAATATCCGCAAATCAATCAACGTAATACACCACATTAACAAACTGAAGAATAAAAACCATATGATTATCTCAATAGATGCAGAGAAAGCCTTTGACAAAGTTCAACATCCATTTATGATAAAAACTCTACAGAAAGCAGGAATAGAAGGAACATACCTCAACATAATAAAAGCTATGTATGACACGCCCACAGCAAACATTATCCTCAATGGTGAAAAATTGAAAGCATTTCCTCTAAAGTCAGGAACAAGACAAGGATGCCCACTTTCACCATTACTATTCAACATAGTTTTGGAAGTTTTGGCCACAGCAATCAGAGCAGAAAAAGAAATAAAAGGAATCCAAATTGGAAAAGAAGAAGTAAAACTCTCACTATTTGCAGATGACATGATCCTCTACGTAGAAAACCCTAAAGATTCCACCAGAAAATTACTAGAACTGATCAATGAATATGGTAAAGTTGCAGGATATAAAATCAACACACAGAAATCCCTTGCATTCCTGTACACTAATAACGAGAAAATAGAAAGAGAAATTAAGGAAACAATTCCATTCACCATTGCAATGAAAACAATAAAATACTTAGGAATATATCTTCCTAAAGAATCTAAAGACCTATATATAGAAAACTATAAAACACTGGTGAAAGAAATCAAAGAGGACACTAATAGATGGAGAAATATACCATGTTCATGGATTGGTAGAATCAATATAGTGAAAATGAATATACTACCCAAAGCAATTTATAGATTCAATGCAATCCCCATCAAGCTACCAACAGTATTCTTCACAGAGCTAGAACAAATAATTTCTAAATTTGTATGGAAATACAAAAAACCTCGAATAGCCAAAGCGATCTTGAGAA